>DWLR01002770.1:0-14719 GCA_018246295.1 Papilio alexanor hazarajatica | reverse complement strand
ATATGTGTGTATGTATATATGTATGTATGTATACACTTACTGTATCTTGCTGTATCCAATAACACTCAGAGGATGAGTACTAACTGAATGACACCTCACACTTTAAAATTCGACCCAGACGTTTACGCTACAGGACGAATGAACATATGTACATAAGAAAGTACTCGCGTACCAATAACCGTACCGTAAACAATACCCTCCTGTCAGTCGGACAAAAAGAGATTTTATATTTTCATTTCGAAAACACCTTTTGTAAGATAGAGAGGCAAATGACGTGAGGTTCTGTTCTATAGTACTCTTAGCGAGTTGCCAGTCTTTGGAGCTCTTTTCGTAAGTGACCCTAAGTGTTATTTTAGTGTGTGTTTTAAGTTTTAGTTATCAACGGTGGTATGTTATATGGTACTAGCAAAAAAGCTGGATTATGACACCGTTTATATCCACCACAGACGCTTATATCTTTAATAATTCGACTATACTTACATTGAAAGATATTTTATCGAAATTAATCTCCCTCAATTAATAAAGCAATTTATATAAAAAGGAGCCTTGCATCGACTTTTCGATTTGATTAAATAATAATACGCATTACATTGAACACAATACTCTTAGCCAGACAACAATACGTATTCGTGTATACAGGCTTCCGGAATTGTATATTTGAGTTAAATCGGGTCACCGTAAGCGACCCTCGTTTCGCGACAATGCCCCCATCCAATTCCCAATGTAAATGGCTTGCCTGTCCAGAAGGACTTGCGGCGATTTTTCGGATTCTTAGTTTAATTTAACGTATATTTTGTGTGTAAAAAATATTTATTGCATTAGCACTGTGACTACTACTACTGGGTGATTGCTTTTAATTATTTATAAAAATATAAATAATTTATTTTCTCTGAATTCCATGCAAACATTTTATCCATGCAAATATAAAACTGTATACTACTATATTAATTGTGCACTTATAATCCGAGGGGCGATCCATCACACAGAGTCACCACCCTAGTTTGGCCACCAGTATCCTGCTCATTAGATGAAAATTTTCATTAACTGTATTACGTTGTAATTCAAGAAAAGAGAGAGAAAACAGTAAATTTGTTTTATTTTATAAAGCTAATTTTTAGGGGTATAAATTGGTAAACATACAATTGCTAGATGAATGCATTCAGCGAGTAATCTTTACGGAGATCTATAAAGACCTATTTACTCTTTGGTTAGGATGGCTGGCATGAAAAATTGCTGTCATATCATGTAAATTATTTATAACATGTTGCGCAGTGTATCTGTTTTATGCTATTTTAATGCGTTCACGATTAATATTCATCTACGTCGTTTACCCATTCGATCTGATCGTTTAATATGTTCATGACTTATCCAAAGTTAATCCACCTCGAGCGAATATGGGTCGACCAATTATACCTCGAAACAAGTTGAAACCATGTGCAAGATGTCAACTCAGCCGACGAACGAATATAGAACAGACAAACGGACCGACTCCGAAGTACAGTTCACTGTACAATTTGAGAGGCGTATGAACCTTGCGTGTTTGTTGTAGTGTCTGTCTTTTCATACACTATCGTCCAGACAATGTTAGAAATCATTATAGTCATAGACTTTATTTACAACTGCCGTAAACAGTGATAATGTGCTCACGTTATACTAATATCGAATGTTGTTTAGTTAAGATATTCTTATACGACCAGATGTATAGTAGCCTTTTTTTTTTAAGTGTAATATCTAGTCTAAAGATATGACTTTCATTTCATATACTTTACCTCTTACTTAGATATTTCAATGTGCTTCGTGATTTTTTTTTCCTCAAATGATGTATTAATCTGTTGAATGAGTTGTATTTCATGTTAGTTGCAGTTCACTGTACCAAAGAGTACAGTCAAGTGGGAAGTGGTTCTGTTTCGTGTAATTTATAAATGTATTTGTTGCTAGTATGTTGCAATCTATTCAAGTTTTAGGCCTATAGTGGTGTAACCGGTACGAGTATTTTAGGGCGTAATGTAATATGTCTGGCTTCTGTTTTTTTTTTTTAATATTTGTATAATTCATTTTTTGTTTTGTAGTACAACAATACCTGTCAGACAGTAATTCTGATCAGTGACAAAAATCTAAAAGTCTCAAGGACGCGTCACGTTTAAGCACATTTTGTTACATGATTGAAAGAAAACATATAATTGATGTATGAGAAAATGAGCCAGCTAACATTTATATGTATTATTTATATATTTATATTTATAACATTTTCAAGATTAAATAAAATGTATTGGATTCCTTCTAAGATACTCTCACTGTGTTTATTCTTATATATCACTCAATCTGATTTTTTACTGCATTAATAAATTGTTATCACTTATGATCTAAAAATAAGGGAGGCGTACTTTCAACTAACAACCCAAGAAAATGTTACAAATAGTATTTCCCACTATAATTAATTGTAAAAAATATTTTGTTAGGTGTAACAACACTAATAAAATAAATTTAAAAAATGGCACAATAATGGCGATATGAGCTTTATTATCCCTAGAATACGCATTTAAATCCTGCAGACATAATACGGGAATAGTTCGAACTCGGCTTTGGCGCGGCGCATACAACTGCAGCTTTTTATGTAGATGTCACCTTCAGATTGCAAACAACGTCAGTTTATACTATTACTAGAAATATTATAAAGTGTCGGCAAAATTGGGAATTGAATGAATTATTGACAATTCATGCCAAAAGTAAAAAATCGTTTCTTTTCGATAAACATAATATTAAAACTTTTTTAAAAGAACTATCATTTCCAATCTAACCTATAATTACATATTATCTTCCATGCTACCTTATACTTTAACATTAACAATTTTGAAAATTTGAATTTGACAATTCATAAACTGTCGAGAAATGACATATGAAATGGTGAATTAACCGTTCAGTTTACAATTTGTAGTCTGCTTAAAATATGTCTAGTCTAATTATAAATTGACCAAGTTGACAATTGGTCGGTGACATGTATATTTGTATAAGCTTATATTTTATGCATGGAGAGACAGACATTGCTCTCATCTCGATTAGTTTCGGCGCGAAAAGTATTTCTGAACGAAATACTCTTCCATTGTGACTTATATGAGCCATTGAGTGCACACATCGATTAACTCCATTTTTTGAAAAGTCTTAAGTTTAAGTGTCAAGTCATAGTCATAAGCATAGTCATAAAGCATAGTATAGTCGTAACTTTTTATATTTATAATTACTTCCCTGAATAATAAAGATTAAAACCATTAAAGGGCAAAATTTTTTTGGCCATTGAATAATAAGTAATTTATTTCAGAAGCCATTTTGATTACTTCCATACGCTAATGGAAATCGTTTCGATAACGCAATTATATTATTTATTATTGGATCATCTTAAGTATTAAAATTTAAAATGTATTGAAACCTGTTCAAATTACGGAATTAAGAGCTGAGTCAATTGAAATTAAATTTTTGGTCAGTGGACACAGCTATTAGCCCAATGACTCAGATTTTGCTATTATTGAGTTACGTGCGAAAAAAAAACAAAACATTTCTTCACCAGATGATGTCAAATTAAAAAAAAGATGCCAATATTTTCAAAACATGTAAAAAGAAAGCGCCATTTTATCTAATCCAAATGACCCACCAAGATTTTTTTTTTTCAACAAAACCTTTAGAACAATCAATCATTGACAGAACAGTTACCGTCACAAGGTTTCCAGTGAATTGGCTTAAAATACGCTGGATAAAGTTAGAAAAATTCAAATCCCATCTCATACAATTCAAATATGACTATAATGAAGATACAGAATTTAAAGCCATTAATATAAGAAAGTCTGTACCAGGCAGACCGCAAACTTGGAAAAGTATAGATCAGCCTTTATTATATCCTAAAGGTAGAACTGTGATAAGGGAAAATGGAGAGACATGGTGGGCCTACTAAAATTAATTCCTGCTGTTAAACATGATTACTATAAAAAAATGACAACAAATCGAAATGACGAATCCTCGAGACATTATTTATAATATTGCTGATGAATTAATCACAAATAATATATTATAATAGAACTGTCATCATTCATTTTTATGGAAAAACTGTAATAAAAATATATAATGACTAACTTTTTCTGTAATAAAATAGTTAAAAATTTAAAGACTGAATTTAACTGTATAACTTTTTCAGTTGCCAAATCGATTAACTCTACCGGTCACATAAAAACGGTAATATTACTGACGATTATTTTTTGGCTATTCTTTCTTATTAATTGTACATACCGTTAGCTGAAAGCTATATCTATATTAGGCATTCTATATTATATATTTGAATTTATATTATAACAGGAATTTTAAGAAATAATAAACTACTAGAAATACTAAATTATTTCACCGTATCTCTCAACTTTTTCTTTTATGAAGTTAATCGATGTGAACGGCTCATATGTGAACTAAAAGCATTTCTTGCCATTGTATGTTTAAATAGGATAAGCTCTCGCATTTCATACCCAGAGAAGCCACTTTAAAGAAGTACGTACCCTCGCACGCTATAAACAGACGGAAATAAAAACATTGATAACGTGTTGAAATTCATCACAATCAAAAAATTCGGTATCATCTACCAATGTAGAATACTTTACTGTACATTTAATTCAAACTAAATGTCAAAGATATATCAATCATGGTAAAGTACATTAATTCCTTTGGATGCAAGTATTGTTTAAAAACCGCCATTTTAAAGTCGTTAATAAATTACAATGGAGTACATTTAGCATACAAACATATACACACTCGTACATATTACCTCGCGCGGCGGCTCTCAACTGGCCCCATCAACGCACCGTACATAGACATTTAGAAGCATTAATTGCTTGCTTCTGAAAGCTTCAACGGCTTTATACGCTGCCATTCAAGCGATATCAGCTCTACAGCTGCTAATTAATATGAAATCTTGTTTTAATTACGGGATATTTTTTAATGAGTTTGCAATAGTTTATGTTTAATTATACTCGGTATATTAGATTATGTTTTGTAAAGTTTAGGATGTCAATTTTGATAACTCACGCCAACGATACATCGCATCTTTTTAGATTCAGATTATTGTAACAGCCATGTACTATCGAAAATCGGTCTTTAAATTAAATATATCGAACAAATGAAAACTATAATTTAGGTTTTTTGTAAATATTAAATTTTCTTGTAATTATCAATCACGTAATTGACCTTACTTTTTAGTGATGATTTTTTAAATTATCGACACATTGATTCAGATTCAGCCAGTCGTGTCATGTAGTCTAAATTAGCATTAATAAATAAATTATTAATTTAATAGACGAAATTAGTTTGCATTGTTTTACATAATCAATGCAGCATTAACCATGAAATTATCGATACCAAGTTATGAAAATACATTCGCAAATCGAATGGATTCATTAACGATTATACACTAAAATCTCTACTATGAGTTGTCAAAATTATCACCTATGTTTTTAAGAGATTTTTAAGAGATCAGATTTAGAATGAATTCGATTTAAAGTTCATTGGGTGGATCGTTGCTAAAAGTAAATCGAATCTCAGACGCTGAGTAAATGGGCATTTTGCTAAAATTGTGCAAGATAAAATATTTTCAAGTTCAATCTAAATTTCGTGTTTTTTTAGCATTCACGAAGCGTAAAGTACATGTTTATTTTGGATTACAATACCCCCATTACCGAAGTGACTACACCCATGAGTATTGTAGTATTTCTATTAGCCTCACAGCAAGCTAAATGAAATCGTATAACAACGAATTAAGATTCATAATAATTGTTGTAAGTTTGCACGCCACCGTGAGAAAATTGGTTTGGAGTGAGTAAACACGTACCAAAAGTGTTAAGTGACGTCAAATATACGTACAATACTCTTTATACACGTCACTTTCATTTGTGATGTATATTTTTCAATTCGTAAGTTGATGATGTTTTACAGGTCAACTATTTTTTTTTTATTTGTGTCTCAAAGCTGCTGTTAGCCTTTTTAAACTTTTAGCTCATGACCGGCCGAGCGTCGAGCTGCGTTCTCATCTCTATCATCGTAATATTGTGTTTTTTCGGAAAAGATTTTTAGTATACCAATAATGTACATCGCTGCCTCACCATCTTACTTATTCATTGACAACTACTTAACACCAAACGATGGCGCTACAAACTATTAAAATATTTTGTTATGGAAAACACACTTTTATAGATAAGTTTGTGAATCAAAATCGTATCTTTTTTACAAAAGTTGGTCCAAATCATTATCGTAGTTTCCGAGACAAACGAAACATATCTACATATACAAGAATTGTTTATAATAAAATTAAATAAATACATTTATTCCAATCGTGCAATATTGAAATTCATCTGTGCGATACCGGGATAATGAGATAGTATATATGCTCCATTTTTCATTACAGAAATAATATTAACTCAATGTTTGAATGGAGGAGCACCGTCACCCAATTGACTGGCAACGATCGTGATAGACGAGAATTTTAATTAACGTGCCGTCATGCGGGCTGCGACAATGGACACAGTTATTTATGAATTTGTCAGTGCATTAGAGTAGAAATAATGATAAATTTTCCCGTAGTCCATCCCAATTAGGGTACGTTACGATAAAAATCACTGATCGAAGAACCAAATAATAGTCGTGTAGACGGTATTGATTTTCAATTATCATTGTGTATATTACGTAATTATCATATTTTACTATATTTCATCAATTTGGTCGAATTATTCAACACATGGTTATCTTGTTAAAAAAATCCCTTATAGAGACAGCGTGCTCAGCATTCCCCGACAATATTATAATATTTAAAAAATCGTGAAAACTTTAATGAGGTAAATTATCAAAATCAAATCAAATTCAACTGTCACAAAGTTTCTCGTTTATAATATTTGTAGGGTTGTGTATCTAAAGATATATATATATATTTTCAATTTCATTCATTATCGGTACAGAATTTTCAATATTTCACAAAGGAATTTATAGTGGCAGTGAAGTAAAAAAAAAATAAGTCGTCGGCATCGTTAGAGAGACATTTAAACGGACCGACAGCGTTCCACGAAAATATATATAATTGGCTTTAACAGGCAAAAAGGAATGAATTCTTATTGGTTCGGCCATACGCGATCCGGCAACACAAACAAACAGGACGATTTACGGCATTCACATAAATAGATTAGTATCAAAGTTGTTTAGACTATCGCTTTCAACGCTTTCTAGCAGTTGTTACAATGTAAAACGACAATAGAATATCCGCCATAGAATAGCAAAAATCCCTATGTACTACAGTTATAGTTCGGAGTAGGAAAACCTTCGTCATTTTTAAGAATTAATTATTTAATGAAGTCATAAACACTTAATAAATTTTCAAACTGAAGCACTAAAGCTCTACTCTGATGTAACAACATGGGTCAATACAGTATAAACCTAAATCTCGTTTTTAAATATGTTTTATTAAATTGTCACTGTGTCTTAGTGTCTTTGGTGGAAGCAAATGTTGACATTAATTTTGACGAAAATGTTTATCGCGACTACTGTATTTAGTATTAATTAATTACTTCCCTTGGTAAAAAATCGCATTATATCAATGAAATTCCTAATATAATATGTAATAATAACTGACCCAAATATGATAAATAGTCGGCGTACATAAGCCGCGGTAGTCTCGCCAGACAGTGGCCTTGCGTATAACGCTCTAATAAAAACTCTATCGTTTCATCTGTTAGACAAGATTATTATTGTGGAACAGACAACTGAAATCTGTTTGTATACATGCTAGCTGGTTTAATATTAAGTTATTGTAGTTGTTAAATGAATCCATATGTATTACAGAAGCGCGTTTCTATTGTTAACAGCGTTTAACTAGGGCCCTTAAAAATCCTGAACACTGGTATAAAATTATGATTTCTTACTTTCTTACAGTTAATAAACGTTTTTTTATTTATATTTTTATTTCATACGGGGTTTGAAATTTAAAATTAAAAAAAATATTAAATGAAAATCATAAAAACGTTTAGTAAATACCATGTACTATACAACTTTATTACTGGTATTTATTGTAATACAACATCATCGTGTTATTTAATTCATCAGTGAGCCTAATTTTCCGCTAGCAAACGAGATGCGGTTTTCAAATTGCTTCTTTTCATATAAGCTTTACGCTCGCAAAATGCTTACCTACGTATTTTACTTTCGTAATAAAGTAATTTCGTAATTTCGTAGTAAAGCATTAAAACCTTTTAAATACAGCCTACAATCTGAAATGTACCGAAAAAATAAGTGAACAGAGCTTAAACTGTATTTAAATTCTTATTTTTAACATTGTAATGTGTAGGAGATGCAATTTATTTAATGTCTAAAGTTTTGGCCTTAAATTAAAATCCTCTAAGCTATTTTAAAAGTATATATATAGAATAGATGTCTATTAGTATCCGAGCAAAGTTTGGGCGGGCTAGAGTATTAGTCTCATATAAATTTGCATCCTAATCATAGCATGCCACCGATATAAATTTTAAAACTATCTTTTTCTGAGGTTCTCAGTTCGGTGGTATTTTTTATGTTTGTTACCGCAGAACTTCATTATTTATAAAACTTTAAAAAAACATACTCAATGAGACCCCCATTTACCTTAGGCTCCGAAAATATGCCGAAAATTGACAATTTGGTAGGCTTAAGACTGTTTGGATTTAATTGATATGTAATGTAACATAGCGTCTTTATAAATGACTTATAATTAAGACTAAGTATTTCCTGCGGCTTCACATGCGTTCGTTTCTTATTTTCTTAGTTTAATTTTTTTGTAATTTAGTTTCACGTATATTAATTTCGACAGTAAATATAACATGTCTGAAAAAGTTGTTATTGTCAAAATTACCATGGCAACCGATCTTGTAAATGAGATCTTCCAAATGACTAAGGTCGGCAGTAACAAACATAATAAAATACTACGAGTCGAATACCCCCTCTCCTTTTTTTGAAGTCGGTTAAAATGTCGGATTTTTTTTAATTTAAAAACATTAAAAGATTATGAAATATCAATTGTTTGTTTGATTCAATTCATATACATATTTTTATTACAAATTTATATACAAATAAACAACTGGAATAAATAATATAGTATCAGAGTAGCATAAAAACTAAGTAGTTAACACACATGACTCATTTATTAATGAAATTAACAATTACGTTAACCTTTAATAAGAAGGGTAAGGATGAGTTACCGAATACCTACTATACTGTACTACATCTATACTTATGTCAACCTGGTACTTGCGTACAGTTAATAAAACAAAACATTTTAATAGTTCATAGAATTCAAAAAGGATTATTTGAAGAACCAAACGAGTAATAATTATTTCTGTATTAATAATTAAACCTTTTATGAAATTAAAAAAAATAAAATAGTGGAAATAATAATAATATATAGTAACACTAAGTAGTAAATATTATTACAACGTGACACGTACTTTGAGCAGTCATTACTTGCGTCACTCGCGGAGGTGACGAGGTTTTATCAGAATTGCATGCATTACACATATGAGTATGCAGTTCCCTACATCTGTTTTATGCTCGCCTGGTACTTTGGTGGCAATAACAAAACAAGCATTTGCGCTAAGAATAATAAATTTGAGAAAAGAAATAGATAGAGGTCCCGTCAGTGACTAAACTGAGAAGTGAGTTGAAAATTTAAAATAATATAGATAAAATTTAATCTAAAAACTTCCGATAGCTATGTTACATGTACCTTAAATAAATATTTAAATAAGAAATATTTAAGTTATTTCGTTTTACCGAAATAATTTGTTTTAAACAGTTCCGCTGGTATTCTAAAAATGAGTAAAGCGCTGCGATAAACGCTTAAATCTTAAGATTTTTAAGCTATCCATGAAGAAAGTCTCAGACTAGTATTTCATACATTTTACCTACACATCGTAATAAAAAGTGAGAACAGTCCAATCATAGCTGTTGTTTTTTTTATTTTTTTTATAAATACAATGGCCTTAGCAGACCAGCCTACAAATCGATTAAGTAATGAACCTGTATTTACATCTAGAAAATGCGTTTGCTACACAACACGAGATGAAACCCAATTATTATTAGGGGTTAGTGTTAAAATACCAAGAGATAGTGTTTAACGAGTGTTTAGCGACTTTAAAAAAGGAGGAGATTTTCAATTCGCTTGTCTTTTTTATATTTGTCACCTCAGAACTTCGTCATTTATGAAACGATTTTAAAAAGAACATTATTAGAAAGGAGACATTTGTTCATTCGACGTTCGGCATGTGCGGCCATTCAATTTGAAATGTCACTGAACCTTAGTTTCCAAAGATATACCGAAAATTGACATATTGGTAGATTTAAGACAAGCCCCGTTTGGATATAATAGATTTGTAAACAGACGTACCATGGTCATAAACTACATAAATAAAATTGTATAAATTTGAAATATGTTTATTCTTCTTAAAAATGTTAAAAGATATTACATTACTATTAAAGAATCTGAGACTTCAATACCATCTGTAAAACGCACACAAACGTCTGACAAAGACAAATGATGTTTCATTTGTGTAAATGGCATTAGACATGACGCGTCCAAATAAAAACTCTACAGATCATATGAATAGCCCCTTGCAGACGACGACGATCATTTACATATATAAAAAATATTAATGTTTGTATATTTATCCTCGATGCGTTCCTAAAGTACTGATCAATTTGTGATGCAACTTTGGTATGGTGTTCTGAGGATGCCTGCGAGTAATTTAACCCAAAAAAAATATATTAAAAGGTGTTTTTTTTTGTTCAATTATTAACAACTAAAATAGTTATGTATAACAGCTTTGACTTTGACGTTAGTTAGTTGTTGTAAGTCAATATGGTTACCTATTTTAAAACGATACTCTGCGATAACTCGGACTGACGATACCTATATTATAATGGTATGTGATGATTTCTGATAAGACGCGACAAGCCGTTATATCTCTTAACTTTTTAAAATATATAATTTAAAAAGTATATAATTTTAAACCAAGAACCGTATTAAAACTGACTTTAAACTGACGGCCCAGTTGAAGAACCAGCCGCTATACTATGAATAGACAATGCATACAGCTCAGATTACTATAACGATGTAATAGTGGTATTTATACGTATGCGTTTCATCTGATGAGGGAGGTATCACAGCCCCTAATCACTTTTCCATCCCTCCGTATTTTCTTCAAAATACGCTCATATGTTACTGAGAAAGAAAGTCGTAGAAGACCAAAAAAAGACACGATAAAAATGAGACGAAATGCAAATAATACATAATTACATTTTAGCACATCTTAATTATTGGTCATACTATTTATATAATCGAGCAAAGAATATATGTTATGCGGTAGGTCAAAAGTAGGCTGGTACTTAGAACGGGAAATAACAAAAAAAAAACAACGTGTGAAAGCAAAAAAATTGTATGCGACCCGGTTTCTTAGTACCGATTAGTTTTTATTGTAAGACAATATTACAAAACAAGGAAACCAAAAGCCCAGCAGCAGAAAAAAATCCGTTTGTAATTACTTACAATATAAAATTATAGAAACGCTATATACTATTTGCCCGTGCCTTTTCGAAAGATGTTGTATATTTTCGAAAGATACGTGTGTAGTATATATCTTTGAAAGTTTTTTAACCAAAACAAAACGGACTTTAATTTTGTATAACTTTTCCCTTTATAGGGATGAGAAATCTATAAAAAGCTTCACTTAAAATATCGGTTGCCATGGTAATGTTAACAATAACAACTTTTTGACACATGTTATCTATTATCGATATAAATTTACGCGGAAACGAATTACTAAAAAAACTTACTAGGATAATAAGAATCTGGCCTGAGGAAACGACGCGTCGAGAAATATTACAAAGTTTTTTTTTTATTATTTATAAAAACTTTGTAGCAGCCCACCCATCCACTCGGCTATCGTAACATCACTATCTAACACGGACATCAGCCATTATTTCGGCGATGCGCGAAGGAAATGAGTAATAAATGACACAGTAAATCATATTCCTTACCCGTATACCTAATACACCATTGTTTGTTTGTTGCATTTTATGGTGCATTACTCTGTGACAGTAATTTATTTCAATTAATTTCATGATGGCTGCTTCATGCTTACGCTCTTAAAGCTGAACGTTTATCTTTTTTGCATTTAACTACTTTTAAAATAATTTACATGATTATGTAATGATGCTAAGGAATTATGAAACAAATGGTACTTGTGGGGATAAACTTTAAGAATATCCTCTAAAAATAGTAAAAAAAAATCATTCACAGTAACTTCGTGAAACACCTGTGTTTACCTTCTCTATTTATATTTTAAGGATAGTCAAGTAATTTTGACTAGAACCATAATCAGATAAGGAAATAAAGATAAAAAAGAATAAGTCTGGAATAATACAGTTTTTACTACTTTTTAAATAGAGTACCACATATTCAAATATTATGTTCATAATATATACTTTTAATATCAGCAAAATATTACCTATAGTAATATTCACTTTGACAGTTATTTAGTAAAGGTTTTTTGTGATATAATCTGTGATCGCACGAAACATATGTGACTTAAAGTACGTTATTGTATCCGTAGTTTCCGACTTGTTGCTAACTACGTCCGCTTCACGATAAGGGGGCCCTTTATAAATATTATTCGCTCGCCATTCGGATAATCGACTCGTAACTGCCAATTATTGGACGCAGTGAACGACCGGCAATGAACGGGTGTTAGGGTTTATACATACCGTTTCGATTGAATACTTTCATACATTTAAGCTCTTACATTTTCACCCTAATCTGTTCCTGATACTCTGCCATATAGGACGGAAACTCTCGACTGAACAGTAAACTAGAACATGCAGTATTACAACATATCCATAGTAGAATGTATTTATTTATTTATAAAAAGAAATCTTGACGGTGTAGCCGCAGATCACGACTTTTAATATTGCAAGAACAGGCCGTCTCGGAGTACTTCGATTAGATTCGGCTGCATTTCATCTGGTCTTTCCAGACCTTCAGTCTCTATCGAACTTTTTCCTTACCTCCACCTCTGTTTTTTCTATATATACAATATAAAGGTTAGTAAAAACAAGTGTACCTGCACTTGTTTTTACCAGAAGTTTCTATCCACCAGAAGAGCTCTTCTCAAGTTATATAGTTTTCTGTGATCATGTAACATCATGTAATCTGCATGCTCATTGGCACCCTTTCATAAACAACAAACTATCCAAAACTAAATTATCCAGACATTACCATGCTTGTTTCTTCCGCCACTTAAAATGTATCTCGTCGCCATCTTGCTTTCTGTGTGCGTTGCGTTCGGAATTTAATTATGCGGTGCAGAGATTGCATACGCGTCGCTTTGACCGTCGATCGCTTCAAAGGCCGACATGTTTATCTTTACTATAGATTCAAGTCAACTTGGCGCGCGCCGCTATGTGTGTATGTGTCTGCCAATATGTTGTTTTATCTTGCGTGTCGCTGCAGCGATCATAAGAATGGTCTTTTATCACTAGCTAGTCCTTAAACTGCGACCAGCCCTCTGATTCTGTTACCCTGGTTCAGCAACTGTTGATTTTACATTTTTCGCCGCACTAACTTCTGTTAATATGTGTGTTTTCAGTATGTATGTATCTCCGTTCCGTTGTGTCCACCTGTAGCCTAAGCGGTCTGACCGAATTTAAAGCTTGAGGTGTCATAAGATTATTTTTCTTCCCCGCCTGCGAATCATAAATTAACAGTCGATCGCGTTTATTGATTTTTCAAATTAACTTGCTCGTTACCCAATGGTCTTTGTTCTAATCTTTGACAGTAGCACGACGTTATCACGACGTTATCACAAATGAAGCGTTTAGTCCTTCGCCTTCTCCTGCTATGAAATGTATTAATGTTTTGAACTACTCTTTTGCTCTATGGATGATCCGACAAAGCTTACTAAATATAATTTAGCCTACGAGGTTGGAAAACCAATCAAATAGTCTTTAGTCAATTTTTTGCCAATAAAGATTGTTACAGAAAGCGATGATGCAACCGTTAAACGGTTTACCTACACGCAACCATTTCTAAACTCTACAGCGAAGTTAGTGAATATGAAAAATTTAACTTTACACACCTAACAATAAGGTTTAAATTAATATACCTTTATTGGATACATTATTATCCAATGCACGATTAGTTATGTCATAAAGTTGGTAAGTTATTCGTTAAGACTAAAACTTGAGTACAAGTTATTAACTGTTATTTAACAACAATTCTGTTATTTAGATGAATATTACACAGTTTTATTAAACAAAACTTTGATGATGATGCAGACGAACAAACAAATTTAACAAACAAAAGAACAAACACGACAAACAAAACAAAACCCTAAAAGAGTTGAAAAAGCATAATACGAAAACCAAAGCGCCATTAATCTTCAGAAAGTGACGAAGCTAGGAACACATAGACAATCTATAATTTAAAAAAAAGTAACTATGGTTACACTCTTATTATTTTATCAGGTTGGCAACTAATAAACCCGCCATCTCACATCATCACCACCGTTTTCTATCACCTGTCGCCAACGCGTTGGTAAAGACATAATACCTTCCCTGTAGAAGTCTCTCGGTTTTTGATTGAAGAAGTCAGTGAGTTCGGTTTTCAGATGATCCTCATCCATGA
>DWLR01002769.1:0-14725 GCA_018246295.1 Papilio alexanor hazarajatica | reverse complement strand
GTGTGTGTGTGTGTGTGTGTGTGTGTGTGTGTGTGTGTGTGTGTGTGTGTGTGTGTGTGTGTGTGTGTGCGCGTGCGCGCGCGTGTGAGCGTGCGTGCGTGTGTGTATGTGTGTGTGTGTGTGTGTGTGTGTGTGCGCGCGTGCGCGCGCGTGTGAGCGTGCGTGCGTGTGTGTGTGTGTGTGCGTGCGTGTGTGTGTGTGTGTGCGTGTGTGTGTATAAATGTCTGTGTGCGTGCGTGTGTGACACTTTTGCTAATAGTTTTATTTCAATATTGTTAAGAGATTTTCGGTTTGTTCATAATTTAGTTTTAGGAGCCATTCTATAACAAATTTCTTAAATCTATAAGAATTTATTTAGAGTTACTAGGTTAACATCTGCTTGTGCATGAATTTGATTATATAACAAAGGTGCAATAAAGTTGTAATGCTTTTGGGAAAAGCTGGTTTTGGTAAATGGAAGAGGGCAATGCAATTTTCTTTTTTTACATTGTGACAAGGAATAGGCTGCTTCGCGATGGTATCTTAGAAGTGATTTTAGTATAAAAAGCTTACGGACAGAGAGCACTTGCGTCTCCTCGTATACTGCGGTGGTGGGGTGGCGGTACAGTAGGCGCATAAGTACCTTTAAGACTGCCCCTTGCGCCCGTTCGAACTCGATCATTCTGGTTTTCGGTACGCTGCCCCATGCCGTCACACAGTAGTAAATGATACTTTGACAGAGCGCTTTGTAGGTTTGTGTCAGCAATCTATTGTTTGCGACTGTTCGTAATTGTTTGAAGATATATATTAGCCTTCTCACCTGTAAACAAACACTTGCAATATGATTCCTCCAGCTCAGGGTGTTGTCAAATTCAACGCCTAGATATCGAATGGAACTGGATCTTGTTGTTGGATGGAAAAGATGTTACAGCTGTATCGACTTGAGTGCTCCCTGTTACAAGAAAAGGTATGCAGAGTGATCGTTAGGTCTTGGCTTGGGCAATTGTTCTCAGACTTAATCTAAAATTAATCTATTCTTAAGCATATCAATCAAGCGATTCTCTATGTTACGCCGTGGTGATTAAAGCTCGCTTAGCGCCAGCATTAAGGCCCGCGACGCCTGCGGGACGCAATTAGCCAATAAAATGGGTTCGAGAAACTTTTTAAAAAGCATATTTCTTATTGTTGCAACTTCATTCCGTAAATACATAGCTCTTAGTTTGTTGTTCAAATCAGCTGAATTATGTTAAAATGACCTGATGGTGGAAATACTTTTGGTTTCTATATTTAGAATTAATATGTTTAATTACATTAAGAGCAAGAGAGAAATGGTGAAATTGTTAGCTTAGTAACCGTTCAATAAACACTGTTTTTCTTTAACGGCTAGATGTAATTTGTTTAATGAATACAAAGCATTTCGCGGATATACGAGTATGTGGGTTTTTTATTTACAATATTTTATTTATAAAATATTACTGTCGGAAACTCGGCATGCGTTGCAACGCCACCTAAAGTAAAAAATAGAAACACAAACTAAATAATAAAAATAAAAAGTCAAAATAATATCAGATCATACAGCAAAAAGTTTAATTAAAAATAAAAAACACTATTTCATAGATACAGATTTTTCAGGCCAGAAATCAGAACACCCTACCAAAGATTCATCACAGTCTAATCAATTGTTTAGGAATTCATAGAGGACCAACATACAAACATTGATTTTTGTTTATATATAGATGAGATGAGAACAATTAATACCATCAATTAAAGTCATTATCTGTATAAATTTGCTTTACCTTATTTGTTCTATCAAATAATTAATTTACAGCACATTAAATTCTCATTCCCTTCATTAAACATATTTGAATACGCTTATGAGAGTTTGCAACTAATAGAGCCCGGCAGGTCGTTGACCGAGAGTCGACCAGCAGTGAAACGTACGTCCGAAACATATTTTATTTGGTATAGGACACTACAAAATAAAATACTTTTCGCTGCCTGTTCACTGAACAAGTGTATAATGTACGTACTTTATTTCACTAGAGGGCACACATGAGGTCACAAATGTAGCAGTAAAATATTCGTGGTTGCTTCTCTTTAAGTAACTCTAAATATGTATATAATTTACACCATGTCTTAAAAATTATAATCTCTGTGTTACTCTTACACGTAATATCAAAAGTTTAATAAAAACCCGTACAGTAGATTTTGTGTGGTGTGTGGACGAGTAACAATCGACCATCCTTCGTTACAAAACTTCCAACTTCAAAGTAGAAGGGTGTTAAAATATTTAATTCAAAGCCCTTTTTTGACAATATTAAAAATATATATTATTATTTCTCGATCAATGTAAAGTGTTATATGCATTCACTGCTGGACTGTTGATTCAAAATAAATCTAAATTTGTTACAACTCGTATCGATTATTAGCTAGATTTTTAACAACAACAAAGATTTTTGGTTAACAGTGGTAAAGTCCGCAACAACAACATCTGTTGTTGCGGACTTTACCACTACACTACACGAATGACCCGCTCGACCGGTGCAATACCACGACCTCACAGAATACAGGCGTGAAGTAGAAGTATTATGAGTGAGGTGCCGGAGGCCTAATGTTAGTCCTCTTACACTTCCCACCATTTTCTAATAAGGAAAGGGTGGGAAGTGAAAGAGGATTTGAAGGGGAGGGAGATGGATAGGAGAAGGAAATGTCCATTTTCTGCCCATCCCCTCCTGTGTCTAAGGGTAGGCAACGCATCTGCAGCTCGCAAATGCTTGTTGCAGATGTCCACGGGTAGCGGTCACTTAGGTGACGGTTTGCACATTTACCGCCTTCTTCTATAAAAAAAATGTAAATTAAAAAGATACAAAAAACACACATATAAAATCGATCCGCATCCAAACCGACAAAGCGACGCTGTAACGACTATCTGCCGAATAACTTTTTATTCCATTTGTTGCAAATCCTGGCGCTTGATGTTCCGCGCGGAGGCGAATCAGTAAAAATGGCGACAGTCCTCGCCCGGCCCCTATTAATAAAGACATATATTGCCCCAGAGAGCGGTGGGATACGTGTGTAGTTTCACACGATATCCCTAAGGAGCTCTTACTGTAAAAGGAACCGTATCGAACGCATATTTCCATATACCAAATCTTAATGAGGTACTTATGAAATCTTACACCCAACATAAGTTTTACACTACTTGATGTGGAATAAATAATTCAAACAAAGCTTTCGTTGTGAACGTGATTTAATAAAGAAGAAGTTTTAGGTAAATTAATTTTACAAGTTTTCATATACTAAGTAAGCTTTAATTTATACTCAGCCATATTGTACGGTAACTTCAAATTTAAGAGGATCGAAAACTCGAAATAAGACCCGTTCGATACGCAGCGTTCAAATATTTGTTCTCTACCGCAAAACATTTTCTAAGACGGAGTGGTCAATAAAATCTAAGAGGAGGCGGGGACCTACGTGAGCAGAATGGAACCGCAGCCAGTGGTAGAAATCGGTGGAGCCACGAAACGCTCATAAGCTGAACAATGCAGAAATTTTATACAACTTTTTTTACATGTTCTATAGACAAAACAGTCGTTACACGACTTTTAATCATATTGTGATGTAGAAATCGTGGCGTTATATATCACCATTCAATTTCAATTCAGATTTTTATCAAATTTTTAATCGCTTAAAATAATATTTTTACATTTTTTGACAAAAACAAATAGACTTCAAATTGGTACCGTTTTTTTTCTCTTTGATAAAAAATAGAATAAAGCTTCATTTGCAATATGGGTTGCCAAAGTAATGATGACAGTAGCAACTTTTTGACACATGTTAACTATTATCGAAATTAATCTATCGGAATAATAATCTAATCTAGCGGAATCGAGTTACAAAAACATTCAGCTAGAAAAATAAAAAAACGAACATGTGCGAAGCCGTGGGCAACACCTTGTTTTATTTATGTCATTCATAGGCACGCTACGTCTCATTAAAAATGGATACCGAGCTTAAGTCTGTCAATATGTCAATTGTCCGTATATCTTCGAAACTCAAAGTTCAATAACATTAAAAATTTAATGAGACCTACTTACGAATGCCCACTTTACAACAAAATAAAATTTATAAATGACGATACTGAAATCTGTTCGGCAAAGATGAAGTTCTGTGATAACAAACAAAAAAATACAACCGAATTGAGAACCTCCTCCATCCTCCGTTTGGTGAAGTCGGTTAATAAAAGAACCTCTTATTTTGCTAGCACCTATATACCTATGCTAAAATCTTGATGACAAATAAATTTCAGTTTTTATTATATAATATGTTAATAGATTCGAGCCATACCATAATATTAGAAATTTATACGATATAAGAATGACGCAACGCATTAATTCTGTTTTCTTTCGAGTTATTCATTCAAGTTAAACCCTCCCCTCACGATGGAAATTAGTTTAGGATACTACCACAAAATAATTTCAGTGTGGCGTAGGCGCAAGATGTTTCTTGACCACTTCTCCAAAAAAAATCAGGTACTCGCCTTTTCCGTGGCTTTAGGGACGCGACCCGTCCGTACGCGGCCTTTGGGGTGATACAGGTAATACGAGTACTTAATATATTTTGCAATTGCTACTTAGATTCATATTTCAATCATGAAAAAATATGTAGATGAAAGCTGTTAATGGACTTTTTTCGGGTAAACCGTTAGGCTAGGGGTAACTATGAAATATAATTGAGTAAGGTCTTCGGGTCCTTTTCTCAGTACGGTGGAACATACTGCGATCGCCAACCCGCCTGCCAAGCGTGGCGATTATGGCACATTCCTCCCAATGATGTTATCAATGGGGGAGGCCTATGTCCAGCAGTGGACGATCATAGGCTGAAGTGTGAAGGTCTTCGGGTACATAAATTCAAATACTGCAGTTCTTCATATGCCGTACTTATGTGTATTGATTGGTGACGTGATCGAATGATAAACAGCTTAATCCAAGACCAGTGAGTATTATCCCAGTGGTTTTGGATTAATCTGTTCTCTCTCCTCATTCATTGCACACACCGAAACTGAACTCTATAAAAAATTAAATACATTCTCGAAATCGAATTCAATTTATCTCAGCGAGTTTGAAAACATTCTAGCTAAAAAAAATAGCAAGCTTCTAGTCTAATCGATTTAAAATTGAAACGTGCACTTATTTACTGGTGAACATTTCGATGCTTTAAATTGGCTAGACTAGATATTTGCTTGGTATTTTTCAAACCGCCTGGGGCTTGGCAGCCGTAATCGGAGGCCGATCGATCCCTGATATCGATAAAGTTTAACGAGGCGCGACCGAGTCCGCTCCCGGCGGCTATTGTACACAATATCTAAGTTTTGGACGGTAAATACAAATAGTATTCGTCCAGTACTATCATTTTTAATTAGAATAAAAGTGACAAAATGTAATATTAAGACAAAACAGAGGAATTTTTAATATTTATAATTATATATCACATAAACTTAAAATATATTGATGTGATTAATGACAAAACATTTTTTTTATATAACGTAATGTGACGAATTCGAAAAAAAAGTTAGAAATAATAAAAAAAAAATTAAAAAATCCAAGGAATGGAATAGTGTGGCTTCAACTTTATCTTAACGTACCCAATTAAAAGTAAGTTTGCAAGAAATTTAAATATTCCTCGCGACGAAGCTTTGCAATTAGTGCTGCGCGGAACTTACCAACGCTAACAGATGAGGCTCTAAATGCAGTTAAACTTGCGGAACACCGTGATAGCAGTTATCTTTCTTTAATTGCTTTTGGTAGTTTTAACTAGACAGAACCACATTAAAGTCGTAAATTGTTCTGGCGGTAATATCTGAAAAAGGCGTTCCCATAAAATAAATAGTCAATCCGCTTGAAATCCACAAGCAACTTAGCACAAATCTTCAATAATACCAACACTAAGTCAAATTTACCATCAACACCATAGTAACTGCTCATTGGTAGAACCTTGAACAAACTTCAATACTGGAAGCTGGGAATGTTGCGAGACACAAAGCGTAAAAATGAAGAATTCAAATGAATTACTTCGTTGTTTACGTAACTTAATTATTTTCGTTGTTTACGTAGAAAACAGGTACTTCAATACTTTGCAAATTAAATGAACTTTTCAGCTTGCTACCAATGTGATAGAGCTAGAGCACTTACTATCAATACAGCCACTTATTTCTACATAGTTATTTATTTAACCCTGGGAAAATCAAAACACAAGGATTCATTATATTATTGAATAGGAAAAGTCCACACGTTCCCCTACAAATTCAAATGTCACATAGAAAAAGCGCTTAATTAGTCTGCTTAGCACTGCGCATTTAGTACAGTGTATTTAATGAAGCTTATTGTACACTGTACGTTTCAAACTTTGTATGATGTACCGACGTTGCATCCCTTTTCAAAATATGCATACTTTAGAATCAAATAAACGTGAGTAATTAACATTAATTTTGATTTTCGTCAATCTTAGCATTTCATTAGACGCTATCAAATAATGAATTAGACGACTTGGAATTTCATTTAACGTGAGCATTTGACTATTGAACCTGAACGACCCAGCCGAGTCTGCAACTCTTGAAATGTGACGACGTCATGTAGTATTACGTTGTACGTTATCAAAATGACAGCCAAGAGATCAGTGAACCCAGATTTCATATTATGCGAAGCGCAAAACCAAAACAGCATCTCGTATGATGAATTCATATAAAAGTATAATCGATCCCATCTTACAAAACAGCATAAAAGCTCCTGAACGTATGAACGTCGTGTATTAATATTTAATATTAATATCACATACATTTATTATTATATATTTTTATCAAATTCAACAAAGTCATGTTTTTTTTATTACAAACTCTAGACATATTCTATAACATTTTCAAAGCAATAAGAAAGATTTGTAGAAACTAACAACTTACGGTACCTTAATAAAAAAATATTGAAGATGAAAATATGAGGTAATTTCTATGTAATTTAAGTAGACAACCGTTGTCTCAAAGATTTTCTCCCAAATCATAAACTACAAAGTGTGTGTGAGAAATTTGTATATAAAAAATAATGTTATTTAAAATTGAACTCTAAAAAATTCGTAAAATTAGCTTTAATTATTTTATCAATATTTCACAAATAAATCGCTTCGTCTGGAAAACAAACTAAGCAGCCGTCGTGTATAGATATAAACAGTTAGACAGCAGGTAATAAAATGTTACATATAAATAATTGCAAATGAAACGCATGCTCGTCGGATATGGGTGCTCTTAATACCGCCCTACTTTAGCATGTCACCAATACGGTATTACTTGTTGAAGTACTTGGTACCTGTTGGTAGGGGGTTCTCCAAGAACTTCCACTTGCAATTACTTTCTCGACATAATTTTTTCTTATTAACCTTCTTTCATTGATCCTTTCAGTTTTAGTCACAACAACCTATTTGAAATAAATCTAGTTAGTGATAAGCCGACCTCATCTTCCGGCTTGTCGATTAAAACTAACTTAGCGTAAAAATAATCTCGTAACTAATCTCAATAATTAGTTCACGTTGGTGAGTAGTCTTGCAAGCTTTCGATTTAAGCTTAGCTTTTTGAGAATATGCTCCGCTTAAAATTATCGCCCAAATTGAAAAAAAATTAATTCTAGTAATTTAAGACAACAATTGATTTACAATCAACAAGTATATCTATCAAGCCATATGTAATTAAAGAGGTTAAACTCAAAGCTAACAAAGCTATACGAACATAAATATACATATATGTTCGTATAGCTTCTGCATAGGCAGTACATTCTATTTAAAGTCTATCCTATAGGTCGATTATTACAAAAAAAAAACAATGGACTGAATCGAAAATTCTGCTGTTGCTCATTCGCTCTAAGGCAAGTAATCGCCAAGCGTTATTTCCAATTAGAGCTGATGGCAACAGCAATATCTTTATATACCCTGGTTGGATCTAAAATATATTATTTCAAAGTGTAAAACAACACTTCTCAACTCCTATGTAACCTATTAAATAAACTTAAAGTAACGCTGCGCTTTCAATTTACTCGTAATGCCGTAGAATTAGCGCAACACGGCATACGGGGATTACTTCCTAAATATGCAAATTAATTTAATTTACTAATTAACAACAAATGAAGGTTTAATAGCTAAACTAACACAATCGTAGCGTTTTACGACTTTATATCAATGTAAACTAATAACCACAACAAAGGATTTGCTACAATTAGCCAACTTCAACTTTGGTGCCAGATACCAGTGACCAGTTCAAGGAAGAAATAGACTCACTAAATTAGTGAGTACACTCGCCACTTAATATCAAGTGGGATTTTGATCGAGCCTAAGTTTTACTTATTTATAAACCTAACATTTCCAACTAAGCTGAAACTTGTGTTGGATCCACAAGATACTAATTAAGTGATGGATTCTCTAATCCACCACTCAAATAGTGCCTGTCAGCTCCCTTCCAATCACATATATCTCTTAATCTGTAGCTACTCGCACGCAATAAGTAAATACGTCTTGAGATATAGATAATTCCAACATCAATATATCGAAATTATAATGGTTAGACAAGCTTGTTGCTTTGTCCCTCAAATCCTCTTAATATTGTACCAAATTGAAATGATTAGCAAAATTATTATAATATATTAACTTGCCATAAGTAAATATTAAATGAATAGCGCACCTGCTCCATAAAGCTTCCTGCGAATATAATTTTGAATACTTTAGAGAAAGTAAAGCCTTCAACCCGCTACGTGAGATGAATAGTAATGGCCGGTCACTGGCGGAGAGCGCTTTTAGCAAATCCAATATATTTTCTTATATTAATACGTGCATTACATATGTTCGTAAACTACGAAGATCAGTAAACAACCATGAAAACTGCGGCGTACAAAATAAATAAAACAGTGAGTGGTTTCGTGATTGCAACACTCACGCACTCTGACATCTGTCGCCGCCTTGTCAAAACGTTATATGCTGCTCTGTGCTACTTGCTGTTAATAACAAATGGTTGTTTTAATTCATAAACATAGTAAATAAAACAGAAAGCACTGAAGTCGACGACTTCACAGAATACAGGTGTGGAATTGTTATACACTTTTAGTGTGGCATGTTTGAATCTCGTGATGTACAAATGGCTAATTATATTTGATAATGTTACTCGGTTTGTCATTAGAAACGCTAAGAAGAGATGAAGAGAACGTAGAACAGAACGTATTTTAAATCCTAACAAGGGCATTTTCCCATGTGTCTGCAGTTATATTCCTTACAACGTTTTTAGGGTCCAAGTCTGCGCAGTCACCACTGCGACATCGTTACGATTTTATGGTCCCTTTTATTTTTTTGTTCTCGCGATGACAGTGATATGCGATCTTTTTACCTTTTTATAGAGCAGTACGAAATATTTTTATACGTAATATTACATTTATTGGTAACGCTTAATTTTGTGCCGATTTAAATTTTGGTTTGAAACGATCGTTTTGTTGTTGGTATTTTGAAATTACCTATCATTAATTTTTCAGTACTTTCAACTAGTTAATAAAAAATAAGAAAAAAAATTCCAAGGTACAGAGTAAGTAAAAAAAAGGTAAAAAGATTTCATTTGTAATTAAATTACTATATGTAATTTTTAAAATATAAAATTTTTTAATCAAGTTTTGTAAATTGTTAGTCAAGTTTGGTAAGTTGTTAATCAAATTTTGTAAATTGTTAGTCAAATTTTGTAAATTTTATAGTCAAGTTTCACTTAGACTCTGACGAATTTTATAAGCTATATAATATTTAGTATACTAACAACATTTGAGGGATAAAAACCATCAAGTTTCAAAGTATGTGTTGTGACCTGAAACACGACTTCAAACAACCGAAATCAGAAAAATATGGAGAATAATGTGATCGCAAGAGTTGTGCCTAATGGACTGGCCTTGAAGTTGGGCCATGACAAAATGTGTATGTTTTTATGCTATATATTTTTTTAATAATCATGTTTAATAGACACACTTTGTAGACACGTGGAAGATCGAAAAGAAATGACAAATATGTTGTTAGAATCACTCATAAGACCGAGCAAGTTACTTTTGAGAAATAATAAATATATAGGAAAGCTATAAGAGATCTTTATGTCTTATTTAATTAGTTTACACATAAATAAATAATAATAATAATTAAAATTGTTCACTGCCTTAAGTTATTTATTTTTAATAATAAATTTTAATTAAGAAATTAAAAATAAATAACTCTACTGTTGTTCAACATTTATTGTGTATCATCATATCTAACGAAAAACAATCTGTGAATTCTTGTTTCATGGGCCAACAGCTGGGCCTCTCAACTCGGTTCTGTCCCCTCTCGGAGGTACTCCGCCGTCGTAATTCTTATTGACCGCCTCGTCTTGCAGAATACTTTAGTAAAAGCCAGCTATTTTGTTTTCTTTCATAACGAAAATCCTTCAATTTCTTCATTGTAAGAAATAAAAGTAAAAATATAATTGTAAAGCTGTTTTGAACTTTAAAATTTAACCGTGACTTATTCATTATCGTTATGACCAAGTGACAAAAGCCTAAAATGCATTGGTAAATAATAGTGTCTGTCTAACACTGAGTAACTAAAGTTAGCAAATAGTAAAATTATTAAATTTTATAAAAAGTAATGTATTAGATAGAATTTTCTATTCGTAGAAAAAGTCTACGATAAAAATTGTATAATATAAAAATTTTAACCGCAATTTGCCAAGTTACGAAGCTTAATGTAGCTTAGACGGCCGCGCTAAGCTGTAATTGCATCGCCTTTCTTGAACTTTTTCTTTGTGAAGCCCTTTTTAATTTTTTTCATCGCCGAAACTGGTTCGCCCCAGCGTTTTGTAACTGAGATATAGAAATGAGGCTAGAAAATAAAAACTTTCATAAATTAAATCATTCATGGTGTTTTTGAAGTTATTTAGAGCGTGAATCTTTTAAAATTGTTAAAATGGAGCTACGTCTTGAATGTTGCTGAGAGATCCAACCTGAACATTGTAACGATAAAGCGATTGCATGAAACTGTAAGTAAATCAAATGATAAGTAAATCAATGATAGACACTTTTACCATGTTTGTTTTAATATTGTCTTGTTTCTTAAACAAAATATAGATAACAAACTGCTAATACATTTTAACATCAATCACTACATAAATGTTAACAATAGTCACGTGTTACTAGTTACGCAAATAAGTACAAATACAAATGTTTTAATGTACTTTTGATTTTAGCTAATAGGGTAGCTTTTTACTTGACAACTAGTTTTATTTTTGATTAGCACAACTATTCAGCGAAGACGACACTATGTCTTCGGAGTTAACATACTACGTTCAGCCGAAATTTGTATAATTGTTATTATGTGAGATATTATATATTAATTTCGATACTCCGAATAAGCTTAGAGAGCTTAGAGAGAAATTCCTTTTCATCGCCTTCTAAAACACTAGTGACGCCATCTAGTCCGCTTCTTATACATTAAATACTGATGGCGCCATCTAATTCACTGTACACGTTTCCGACGATAATATTTTATTAACTAAACGATGACAAATAGACAAAAATTCTAAAATGGTAGATTTGATATCAGTAAGGCATAAAATGAACATTTGTCAAAAAATATTACAAAAACTGAAATAACAGATGACTACTTCCAGCAGTGGCTGAGATAACGATTATGATGTTTGTATAATGTATCATCACAGGGTGCTTCTAAGAATCTTCTAAAGAAGTTGGGCGGTCATTTGGTGAAATATGTTGTTTGTAAAATAATAAATTATTTGTATAATGTATGTGTGTGTGTTTACCGTTGAAATGACCTCCTTTCACCACAACGACTTAACTGATTTTGAAGGGTGAGGTGCCATTCCATTTGTATTCTTCCGTGGAGTTACACAGGGCTGCAGTTAGTCGGAATTACTGATATTTTAAAGTTAATTACTAACCACTTAGTAAATAATTTCTTAGTACGGTGGAACATACTGCGATCGCCAACCCGCCTGCCAAGCGTGGCGATTATGGCACATCCCCCCCCCCCCCTAATGATTCAGTCAATAGGGATTATCTATGTCCAGCAGTGTACGATCATATGCTGAGGTGGTGGTGATGTACTAATTACTTTCTTGTTCTTCAAATTTGTCTATGTAATTTACTTGATTTAAAAATAATGACGATGGGGAATTATCCCAATCACGATCAAAAACGATACAACAGTTGTTCCTGGCATACTTAACTTTAACTCGCTCCAAAAAGTTATAATAAATATAATATCAACTTAGCGTAACCAAATCATCACTGGAATATTTATTTGTAAAGTTCCCGTTTGCGGTTTGTATAAATCACAGCTGACATCTGTGGACCGGCAGACAAACGGCCGGGGCAAAGCCGAGATAGATAAAAATGATTGCCTCCGACTCGACTCATCGTTCATTTGTTTTGTTATAGTTACCATTGAATTGATGTACAGATGTTTATATTTTCTTTATAGGGTCTTTCGGGATCCTCTCATATTTCTTGCGTATTAGATAGCTTAAAAAGTTTTTTTTTGGGAGAAGATTCAAACTGGTAAGTTCAGCCGGTATTATGCGACGATCGCCATCCATAAGAATTGTAAACTTATTGCTAGGCTTTGAGTAAGAAGATAATAGCTTAGCATATACTTTTCTAACCATTCACAGATGAAACTATTATGTTTTAGCAAGTCTCTCTACAAGTAAATTTGTTCCGGAAGTTCAGTAATTTACGCATATGAGTGGTTATAAACCGGCTGACACAAGCACGAGCAATAATTCTGATTACAGTATCAATAACGTAGCATTACTTGTTTTTTTTTATAACGGCAGAGGCAATATCGACGTGACGCTGCGTGACGGGGAGTGACGCGGCGCTGCGTGATAAATGACCACCGCTAATGGTAGCATTTCAACTTTACCTGGATACAATACAGTTTTCATAGATACAGATTTCAATAGATACAGAGTTTGTAACTCTGTATCTATTTATTTATTAACAAACAAAAAATAACTTCTAATATGGAACTACAAATAAAAACAGTTACGGTATTACAAATACTCCTCGTACTAGCGTATACAGGCAAAGCCTAGTGGCTTTGTCTGTATCGCGAGGTACTGCTGAAAAATTACTGAAAAGGATAAAAATCCGAAAATTTAGAAAAACTTACAAAAGAAAGTTATATTAAATAACAAGTAATATAAATGTATCTTCAAAACTTAAACATTGAATGAATTAAGTCATTTTTTCCAGAAGCTTCTCTGAATTATAAAAAGCCGTTATAAGTTGAAGCCCGAAACGTTGGCTGAAAGTCGAAAATGTTTTCGGAACCGGTAATTTAAAACTTCATTTATCACGTAAAGTGTTGTAGTTGGATATGAAATTAGGGGATTTATGGGTTACTAAAGGAATTTTTAATAAAAATAATTTAATCTCATTTACATTTCGACTGACCCGTTGGCGCAGTGGCAAGATACTTGCCTCTCACGCCGCGTGGGTTCGATTCCCACCCAGGACAAACATTTGTGTGCATAAACATGTCTGTTTGTTTTGTGTCTGGGTGTAATTATCTGTATATGTATGTATTTACAAAAGAATAGTATTAATATATGTAGTATATCAGTTATCTGGTTTCCATAGTACAAACTCTGCTTAGTTTGGGATCAGATGGCCGTGTGTGAATAATACCTAGAATATCCCAGAAAAAATTGGTTCAAATTTATCACTCTCTCCCTCTCTCTCTCTCTCTCTCTCTCTCTCTCTCTCTTTTCGCAAAGGTAAGCAAATACAACAAAAAAAATATTTCGCAAACGTTAAGTTGTTTTATGATCTATCTCTTGATTACAATCCCAACTAATGATAAGTGGTATTTGTGTAAATCTACAAATTAAATAAGCATAACATTTAACTTTTGTAGTTTACATCTATATATACATTTTAATTAATTAAAGTTTGGAGAAAGAGAGAGAGAGAGAATATAATCAGTCGAACTGTGTCGCGGTATACAATTCTCGATATCATCAGAGAATACAATACGTAAGCCAAAGCCCGGCTGCACTGCATCGTAGATATCCCGGCTCGGTGGTTAATTTAGCCAATATTACAAGTCGCTTTCATTGCGGACATACTGAACATTCTATCGATTCCAATTTCATAGCATACATTCAAGTACAGCGTGTCCGTTTATGGATGCGGTATGTTTACTTTAATTATATCCGTACAATTTTCTCGTAAATTTTTTTACAAACAACACAGACGCATAAAACAAATTGTTTGATTTAAACATAACAACCAAATAAAATAGTTTTACAAAAAAAAAATATATAAAATGTATACCTTTTAAAGCATTTACGTTTCAAGTACAAATTATAAATGTTATGTTTAGAGCCTTTTAATGATGTAAAAATCTAAGAAACAGTGCGAGATAAAAACACGAGGTACTCATATCTAAGATTTTAAAGTGAATGCGTACTGTGCGTAATGTACATAGAATATTTAATAGTACGAATATTAAGTAAAAAAAAGTCAATTTGAACGATAATACTGTTACGCGCGTGGGGTATGGGATACAGATAAAACACTTAGCCAGTTCTTTACTTGATTTATTTGCGACTTAGAGGTTCACCGCGCACACATCGGAGCACTGTCACATTTAGTACCGCGTGTTACAAGCACTGAGTCACAGACACTGA
>DWLR01002768.1:0-14726 GCA_018246295.1 Papilio alexanor hazarajatica | reverse complement strand
TCTATCCACCACCCGAGGACGCGCCACGTCGGAGTTCACCTCTCCGCCCACTAGGACAACCTAGCAGGTCCGTGGAAACTAGCTTAACCTATGTTTAAAATAAATTTAGTCAAAGTTAGCAAGTTAATAATAAACATAGAGGGGTTTCAATAAATTTAAACGAATTTAGTAGAAATACTACAAGGCAATGCACCTTATGGCCAACGTTAATGTTTTAATAATATAATTATTGCAAATATCGGGCTTATAAAAACAAAAAAAAATATAAAACATGGAAGAACGGTTTAATTAAACATGGTCCTTCGAGCCAGACAAATGTTCTTTATTTTTGATTTCTAGTATGGGACAAAATCTTATTACTATTATTGGAAGGCCTTTATCGTAAATGTAAGCTCGCAAGATTGCAATCTAACAATAGTACAGATATACAAATTTAAAACATTAAGTGCGACAATGATATCTAAACAAAGCTTTGACTGAAACAATATTGCATAATGCAATTGTTCATAATGCATTCCCGCTCTCGTACTCGTAGACAAACTCCGCAACATCCATAGGTCACTAAATCTGCAGGCCGCGAACGAACGTGAATGAACTACGAACAGATACCGCTACGTATAGACTCGCTTCGAATATTCTTCTACGCTACAGGCCGCTACGAATAGACAGCTGTGCTACGCTGCTGGCCGCTACGCCGCACATACATACATGTGGTTGCGCTCCGCTGCGTCTCGTAAGCTTGTTACTTTTATAGCGCATCGCCTACTTTAATTAGTTACATTCTAGTTACGCTAGAATAACACAATAACTAGAGCAGTGTTTTTCAACCTTTTCCATGACGCGACCCCATTTAGTCTGTAAAATTATTTCGCGAGCTACGCAACCTCTTGTTTCTCGTCCACATACAACATTTTTAATAATACTCATTGGTAAACAAGAATCAGTTTCTCTGTCTACCTATTAAACAGGGGTTTAATAGAAAGACAGAAAAACTGACATATCCCCTGACAGAGCAGGGGCTCTGTCTACTAAAGGTAGGCAATGCGTCGGCAACTCGCAAATGCTTGTTGCAGATGCCTATGGGTATGAATATGATACCTATCGGTACGAATATGATTCCACCTTCTTGTATATAAAAATTTACGTAGCAAAACTTCCACTTAGATGTTAAGTGCTCGTTGAATTAAATAAACTCAAGCATAAAACATAAATTGAAACTTAATAAACTTGAACTAAAATAAGTTTTATGTAAATGATGAGTATAATATAGAGAGTAATTACAGAGTTACAAGACCCAGAAGAGTCTTAAGTTGGGAATGAAGCTCTATTTACGACTCGAGTTAAGAACATTACACACACAACACTACCTACGGCTCACGTCTGCATCTATCTACAAAGGCTACGACAAGCTACTGAAATGTCATCTTACTGACTTTTATAACAACTATAATACAACAATTCCAAAAATAATGTTAATCGAAACTACTGAATGCAGTATAATTGTTTTTTTTTTAACAAAATCTTATGGCTTTTCTATTTTTTCATTTCCAATAGAAGTTCTAAGCCCTCCGTCTAGCTCGCTGTAAGTACTTTAATGTGTCAAAGTGACGTATACAGATGGCGGGACGTTGCAACTCCGCCCGCCCCGCACCCTTCGCGTCCCTCACTCCTGGCACCCCCTGCTGTTGGTCTGGTTTCGTTAAATATTAACGCGCTGAGTAAAGATCTAACCAAAAGAAAGGTTACTTCAAAGTTCATTAACACTAATGTTTTAATTAAAAATGTAACATTTTTAATTTAATTCTGGAAACAACACTGTTTCCCTTGACTTGACATAAGATACATTTGAAAAAATGAAAATAAATGAGTATTTATTGAAATCAAAAACAACGAGAAATTAAAAAGATCAAATCCCTGTACAAGAAAGTTGTAAAGTGTCAGAATGTTTAATCAAAAGAACGCTTGTTGGTAATGCATGCAATATTATGGTAGCTTCCAATTTAATAAATGATAATGAGAGTTGCCTTTAACAAAATAAACACTAATGGAATCAATGCCGTCTTTGTCAGATACCTTGGGCGGGAGTCTTACGACGAAATCAAATAAATAATTATAGAAAAAGTGTTCTCGTCTGAGTCGCGTGAACGTTGTTTAGAAAATTTGCACTAATTAGATAGTTAATGGAATTTACGATAAATTTCAACGTATTCCATTATTTTGTAAAGCCAATAATATAAATTTGTACCAATAAATTTGTATTTGTATTTATATATCCACAGAGTTTCATAAATGTGCATTTCAGTATCATTGTAACAAATATAAAAAAGAATATAATGCGCACCAACGTAAGACATCCAAATACAGTTCTCGTACGAGCAAAAAAATAGCTGTAGACACGGCAGGTGGTACATAGGAACATATGAGCTAGCAGCCTGCAATCGACTTGATCCAAACCACACAGAACTGCAATGAAAGTTTGCCACCCATGACGTCTATTTCCTTTTCATGAACTCAAGTCCCATTTTTTGATACATTAACCTTTGATACTAACTTTTGATACACTGATCAAATAAATATTTATTTTGCAACCGTAGCGACATTCGTAAATATTTTCGCCATGTAAATATAATTAAGAGTTAAAGAGTTATTGAAAGTATTAGCATTTAAGTAAATACTTCTCAGTATTCTATAAAATCTAGTGAGTATAACCGTTTTTTGTAAGTACGTTGTTTGCAAACTATTAAAGTAAGCAGGTTTGTGACCCTCAAGTGCAATACAGTCACGTAGACAATTAGCAGCGTATTGCTGGACGCACGCGAGCCTTCGCCACCCGGAGGCCGCCGCGCTGCGCCCGCCCGCCCTAAGTGCATTACTGCTAATATACCCAACCCCTACAAATGTTTGAACTTCTAAGCGATGAATGTTTGCGTTGATTTAATGAAGTACATTTTACAACTCACTTTTTAATTAATATAAAACGAAGGTTTAATCGTTGAACATGAAGTCCTTTTTGTTAATAACAAGCAAAGTAATTTAGAGTCAAGTATTTGGTATTCATTAATTCTGTACACTTCTCAAGATAATTTGCCAGTTTAATAAATTATTTTCTGCATGTTGTTATATAAATGGCAATAAGAAAACGGGCTTTCTTATTGCCATCGACAAGAATAAATAAAACTAGATCAACCTGTAACAAATTCAAAAGAAAATCACATCTTCAAACAGTATATTTCTTTTACAAATAAATATTACAAGAACAAAGTAAAATTAAAGGGAATCCAAGAGTGTTCAAATTATCATACTACGCCAAAAATGATAGCCACGGATGAAAGGCTACAAAATGTATGTTGTATATTACCATACCATATACCTACCGGTAACTCGTTAAGAACGAAGATTAAAAAATCAGTATTTCCCATTTTCATCAGTATTAACTATTTTAACACAATCCGTTCCTTGATCAGAGCTACGAATGCTTGATGGATCTCCACAAGTTGGAATTGCTTCAGAGGAGAATCTTTCGCCATTTATCTTCGGCAACAAATCGCCGATTTAAATATTTTGATTCATCGTTGAATTCAAATTCAACACAGACAAATGGTGCGAGCGAGACCGCACCTCCCTTACTTTTGTCAGTCCTTCATCAAAATTGTTGTAACAATATGGTAGGGAATAATCGTTAAAATTTGAGATGTGAATACATTTTTTAACTACTCAAAAGAATATTTAGTATAATTATCCTAATGTACAACGGGCGTTTGTGAATGTATTTTATTTTTATTTATTTACTTAACATACTAAAATTAACAAAAAAATTACTTCTATCGCTGTTACCGTTTAAAAACTTAAAAGTGTTTATAAGTTAGAAAGTTGATATCTTTATAGACCACTAACTAACCAACTTAAATATGTAAACTTTTCTGTCAATCCCCTCCTCTGTCTATTTAAAAAAGCAACGCATCTGTAACTCGCAAATGCTTGTTGCAAACGTCTATGGATAGCGGTCACGCGGTTACGTGACCGCCTTTTTATTTTCCACCTTCATTTATAAAAAAAGAGTATACTTTAAGTGAAATAAACCCAAGCCAAGCAGGTAATCGCAGTCATGATATAAAATAAATGTAGACAAAGTCACAACTCTTGATTCTCGCATTTCATCAATAGTGTCATGCCTCAGAGCTAGTAACAAAAAATAGTTAATGGTTTATTAACTGTCGAAATGTCCAGTTAAACGCACTTCAAGAATAAAATAGCGATAATATAAGTGTTGTAGAGGCAAGCAATTTTAAGTAGGCAAGTAATAAAACATGACAATTAGTCGAAAACAAATTTACGTTATCGCGCACATTTCTGTAATGTGCTAGCGGATAATTAAATCCGACTTTGATATATAACTTAGTTACTTTTTATAACGTAGATATAAAAACGTATGCATGTAACCTTATGTCTCGAATTTTAATTTTTTTTAAATTTAAACGCAACGATTACAAACAACAAAACCAACAACCGACCCTAACAACGTTTACGTTAATGCTATATAACGTATAAAGTATTTAATTAAGCACGTCTCACAACGGTGCAGGAGAAAACAACAAAGAGTGTAGAGGCCGAGGCGGTGCCGAAGGCTCGCAGCCGCAGTCGGGGCGCAGGCATTGTGTTGACGAGGACTGAGCAATTACAGCCGCGCTCGCTGCCTTCATAATGATATCACATTTTAAACCTAACATTCGCTGCATACACTGCCACTGCTCCTGGGAAGTTAAGTTGCTCCTTTTGTACTGTTAAAGTATACTCATGTAGAAAGTTATGTACGATATATAGCTTTTAAAGGAGTATATTACAAAAGATATTAGTTTGGTACCTACATATATATAAAAAAATATTTAGTAACTTTGTGTGACTGAAATTATATTAAGCGACTTAAAAAAAACGACGGGATTCTCAATTCGGCTGTATTTTTATGTTTGTTATCTCAGAACTTCGTCAAATATGAATCAATTTAGTTTATTCGAACAAATGTTTCTTTTATTTTATTTTATTTTATTTTGAATGTCAATAAACCTTAGGTTCGCAAGATATAACAAAAATTGATATATTAGTGGACTAGAGACAACCCCTGTCAGGGTTAAATGGATTTTTAATAAGAAGTAGCGTGGCTATAAATGACATAAATAAGATTAGTTGTTGCCCGCAGCTTCGTTCGTTCGTTTCTTTTTTCCCAGCCAATTTTTTTGTAGCTTGATTTCGCGTATGTTATTTTCAATAAAAGAAAACATGTTTCGATTGTTATTTTATACATTACCATGACAGCCGATACTGAAGCAATCGATAATGGAGATTTATATGCCTAAAAAGGGAAGAATTATACCAACTAACCACATGTCGGCCCAAGTGTAGGAATCATATATTATAATAAATCATAAATATTATTATGTATTACATTTACTGCTTAGTTGTTAAGCTTGAGCATCGCATCTATTTGGAGTCAGATGTAATGCGTGTGAATATGGACAACTTATTTTTATTATAGTGTATAAAATTTACAAAAATACTATAACACTTAAGAACTATTTTCTAGGTTTCTATTAATTACGTCTGAGGCTCTCATACTTACCTTTATGTGGCACGATACCGCAGGCCGGAAGGACCAGGGGCCCACCAGACAATGAAGCGCGGTAATGACGCGCCGCACTGCTGCGCTCCACTCCTGCCTCCTCTCTCCCTACTTGCAGCGCAACGCTCGCAATCAGCAGAATTTAACGAACAATGTTTATTTCCTCACTCATTACTTTATTACGCCTTAATGATGAATTTACTATTCATTTTTTATACCTTCCACTTCTATTTACTAAGCAAAGAAAACCTCGCACATTCGTCGATAAGGGGTAACAAAATAACTGCTTTTCGATTACCTACATCTACGCATCTAGATCATTTTATTTTTAAAGAAAACCACAAACTGAATCGTTCATTTAAATTGGTATCAGCGGTATGATACGAAACCGACATTCAATGCACGTGTCATTCATTGACTTAATGAAAGAAACCTACCTGTAGACGTAATATTATGCGACATAGATTTTTAAAACATTCACTGTTTTGATTTTAATTTGTAGTTTTTTTTGTCAGGTAGATTTTTAAGTCAAGTGAATCTTATTCAGTTTTACATAAAATATTTAGAATAATCTTTTGAGCTTTGTGTATCTCCATTCTCCTCTTGCCTCATAATACGAAAATATGTCTTGACTCATAAACAAGAGGAACTAAATTATTTACCAACGCGGCATTTCATTACACCATTTATATCCATCTTAACCATCAGTTGTATCTCCAATAAATTATAAATAACCCGTAGTAAATGTAGGCTACAATAAATAAACGTGAAAAGTACAAGCCAGGAAATCTTAATCTTTGTCTCAATCGCATATACTACGCGGTCTCGAATATGAAGCACAATAGAATTGACGGAAATGGGCTCCGCTATCGCGACAACTTATGTAACTGTTCTAACCAAAGGCCTTCGTATTAGTGGAACGGAAAATATTTGCAGAGAACACTTTATGTATCGTCATAAATCGAATCGTGCAATCAAATGTATCGCCGAGGGGGAAACAATAAACAAGGCAGCGTCGTGTGACGGGTCGGCCGCGACATTTTTCAGCTTAGCGTATTCCTCGAGGGGCATACATCGTAACATACATAGTAAACTGACACACGCAGGTTATCTTTGATAGTAAGTATTCTAAATAAATGTTGATTTATTTATGACGTTAACTCTTGACTATTGTAACCAAGAAGATTAGAAACGACACTAGCTTGGCAAATGCCTTTTCAATTTCTAAAAAGTTTAAAGTTCTTCTTTTAGATCCTATAGATTTTCTTCTTTCCTTAAAAAAATTTTCTTATTCTAAATTCTGTCAAAGCTGCAAAATTCATGAAATTTCTTGATTCATGATCAATGTGATCAAATTTTTCTCAATAATTCTAAAACGGCAATAAATTAAGCGATGCGAAAGTACTCTTGTCAAAATAATTCGAGTATAAATCATAAAAAAATGTCGAGAAGTCCATTTGTCAGAGAGATGTGACAGCGCGGACCGTGTCGATCAAAGTTATTATCTGTGGCCAGAGACAATGGCGCCGCGAATTAATGAGAGACGACAGAGAGACAGCTGACGCCGGCGTAATTGACGGTCTGAGGAACTAACAATCTAACATAAAAAAAGCCTGAGAAAGTAACACAAATTGCGTTAAAATCATAAAATCATAATGTCTGGTAAATTCAAATTTTAATCGTACTCGTAGTAATTCGAAACGCGATTGTTTTTGAGATTTGCCAATTAAATATTATGATAGAAAAGGTGCGTTAGACTTTTGGCTATCTCACAAATCCGTACACACGTGAAAAATAACCCAGTATTAGGTACCTTTGGACCAGTTTTCTCAAGTGCAAAAGAATTTTCTCATAAAAAGCTAGCTGAGATCACTAAATGTTTGGTACCTCACCATCTCATTGTTTTTTCTGGGCTAAACAACGATCCAATTTCCAATGAAAGAACCGCTCTATGTAGAATTTTGTTATTGATCTATAAAATAGTAATTTCTGCACACCGTGTACAATCGTAGGGGAGTTATTCATATATCAGTTTGCCGATTTAAAATTTAAACAAGAATTTAATTAATTAAAATAAATGTAATCAGTATTCCATAGATCGCGTTATTTAAACCTTGTTAGCTTCGGTTTCGGTTTAACAGAGCCAACGGGAACTTGTTAAATTGCATCGGAAATTAACTTAAGCGCTGAAGTTCCGGAAATAATAATGGAATCAGAAGCCGGATCACAGAAACCAAAGAGAAATTATAAACACGCTGTTAATGTATCTCACTAATCTAGTTGGATTATCAATATTAAAGAATTTCTAAATTAATTAAATTATTATTTTGAATCTTGTTTGTTATTTAAAAGTTTTTATCTATGAATTTAATTGACGATACACTAATTTTAATATTTTCTTAACGATTTAATTGTATATTAATTAATTACCAATAAATCTGTATTTCTGTACCACCTAATTCCGATTCGGCAGATCCAATGCGGAAATTAAATTAACTAATACTGAGTGACATAAACAGCAGAATAAATTTAGTTCGTGGTAGTCGATGTTATGCGAAATATTCACACGTGTCAACTATATTCATATGTGTATCTTTATGTGCGGAAATATTGACGAAATATACAAAATTGCTCGAAGAGATCGGATGTAATAAACACAGTTAAAAAAAAATTCATTGACTTTTTTACTCGATTTTTTTTATTACTTGCGTGAGTGTTAAATTAATTGAATATACAAATGTACTTTTCACCATAGACTGTAGAGCTATAAGAAACATTGGAGAGGTCGAAGTGAGAACCTTTTCCACGGCGTTGAGCAGCGCCGGGTGCGGGCGGCGAGTGTGCAAGTGATGCACCAATAACGCGCCTTGGCTTGCCCCTTACTTGCGACTTCAGCTACTACAAATATGTACCCAAATTTTCACAATCAAATGAATCTGGGTCCACTTGTTTTGGTAGTTCATTGAAAAATTAGTCCACTTCTGTATCAGAATATCTATCAGAATATATAGTAATGCTTTTACTTTGTTACTATATAATATACACATCATACATACATACATCTAAGAAAAAAAGACATCTCCAAACTATTTGACACGCACACACCAGCTAATTAGCTGCTAGTGTGTCTTACCAAATAATAATAATAATAATAATTATAAATAACATCAACATTATTTGATGGCTGATATCAAAAGACCGCGCACAAGCTAATAGATTTTCCGTTACAAATGTACGAAGAACGTACTAAACCATGCAAGTGTATTCAATTAACTCACAGAACAGGCATTGTCACATTTTGTGAAGCACTTCACAAAGCGTCATTACATACGTGCCTTTCGGCGATGTTCATATTAAATGTCTTTAGTACATCAAAAAGATCATGCATATTAAAGCAAGGGTAAATTTATAAGGAACAAAGTAAAACATAATGTTTAACCTCGCAAAGGATAAGTTATGCTCATCCGCTGCGGACGCGGAGTAAACGCGGGCATCGTTTCATGAATAAGGTAATCCGATTAAATGGGCACGCTTTGAATTATAAATGATCAGGGCTTGCACTTGTAATAACGATATCTAATCTGCTGCCTTCATATACACGATTCTATGTATTTACCTTCGTAAGGAAATCAATTAAGTCAATTGGACAGAAATACAACAGCAAGCGGTCACCGTTTTAGATGTAATTATTTATACAATGCACAGAGTCAGCAAGGTAAACTTTTTTTTCTGTAAATATCTGAAAAAGTTTTTATTTAAATTCTATATCTGTCTTATGTGGGGTAAATCAAAATGGTCGGATTTTTTGAAGACGCGGGTTTCTCCTGTAAGCAGCTGTTATCACCTGAATTCATAAACATTCCGAGTGACCCATTTTAAATGCCTGGAAATATTATTAACCAAAGATGGTCCCTCGGCACACCTTTTGCCAATCACTGTCTCCCAGCATTGGACTTTTATGGCCTTTGCTGGATATGAACGACGAAGGTAAGGTCCCTCACATCTTGCGTAACGCTTGCCGTATATTTTACTCTTTTAAATAAAGCTCTCAATTTTGGTGAAGGAATTCATAAAATATCACATTATAGGTGGCACGAGTTGCGGATCAATTCCTGATATTAAATGCGTTTTGGAGCAGTAAAATTTTTATACCCGCGGAACAGGTGGGCGCCGGATATGAAGAGATGTTTACGACAGAGGCAGGAGGAGGGAGGGAGGGACCGAGAAGCTCTGCTGATACCAGAGTTTGATTTACAGCTGCTTTTATAATTTTGAAAACAAAAACTGATTATTAAATTTAGTTACAGAATGATAATGCCGCTAAGCTATGACTATGTTAGAATTGTCAAACTCTACGCTTTATTCTACAAAGACTATTTCACAGATGTCTCGTACTGTATCAACGTAGTGTCGGGAAGTAAAAATCCAACCAATAATAAATATGTCCTTTCCTATGAGAGATAGTAAATGAAAATAATAGCAAAATGTCGGATCAGCGGTTGGCAGCCGGGGACTCAAGATATGCAATAATTAGGCGCATCAATCAAACTTACCGTCCGCTGTGAAAAACGATAAAACCTAAAAAAAATTAAAGGTGGGCACTAAAGCCGCTTAGAGCCCGCTAAGCCTAAGTTATTGACCCAGTGATAGCTTTTGAGTTTTCATTTTGGATCCGCAAATATAAACACTTTTTTCTTTGTGACTTAATGAACGTGCCGACAAGACACAAAGATCTACAAATAGAATACTTTGAATGCTAATTAATAATAATAGAAAATTATAATAATCATTTAATGCGACGCATTGCATAAAAAACAAACATACATAAGAGAGAGGAAAAAAATACAACACAATTTAACAGAAATTAAAAATTTAAAAGAAAAAAGAAATCTTATTACTAAGTGTTGCAATGCTGATGTATTTGCTCAGCTATGTGCTGGCTTCCCGAATGGTAACGAACGCTGATATTCAGCAAAAACCCAGGCGTCGTCCGTGCGCCAATTGCAGCAGTGGATAAAAAAAAGAAAATCGTATTTATACATTTTCCCAGGTATAACCCAAATTAAAATAAATAAGACAACAATAATTTTCTTTCACCTGAGGAAACAAGCGCAGGGTTGCAATTTATAGCTAGTATGTGATACTGTACGTATTTGTTATAGAAACGGTTAGATATTGCCATGCAGTTGACAGTCATTAAGAAAAAAATTAAGATAATAAAGGAAGAAATATTCAATGGACGTTCAAAAAAATAAAAGAATAAATGAATAAAAATGTTAGAATATTATACATAAAATACTAAGACAGATAATGCTTCATTACGATGAAAATTGAACATATTTTTGTAGAAATTGGATAGTAATAATGAAACCACAAATAAATATATTTTTCTCTTAACTTCGATATGCATGACATTAAAAAGAGATCAAAGTGGTTAATGTGTTCAATAAACATGAAAGTAAGAACATACATACCTATGTATGCAAAACTCGCCTACGTTTCTATGAATAATATACTATTCCGTCAGTAGCAGTAAAACTAAATAAATTGTGGATTTTTTTTGTATCGAAAAAAAAAAGATACGTTATTAATACGCATCATTTTTGCGTAAGTTTTAAGAGTATGTCGATTATCAACGACTAAAACCTTCTCCTTGATTCATCTTTTCTATTATACATTACCTATGTATCCGTACACTGAGCAGGAACCGTTTTTCAATGAATAAAATTTATATCATTTTGTCACTTTACCTACTCAATCTGTTGTATAAATATTTTAGTAAACCAAATAATAATTAACCGTCCATTAAATAAATTGGTGCACTGGCTGCAGACGTAAGTGGGAGCTCTACACACAACGCTACCTATTTGCCTATTCATTTCGTATTTGTTTTGGCTGCAACGTCGTTCCATGTAAACTATCGTTTAAATACGCATTGATACAAAATCATAATGCGATAACAGCAAAGTCAAATTAATTGTGACAGGCCTGAAAAAAAAAACGATAATTTGCATGTTATTTAATACTCCATGATTTATTTACAGCGGCGTCTGATCCCAATAATTTATGTCGCGAGACTCCGCAACCAAAATTGCACCGACAGCATAAATTTTAATAAAACGCCAAGAGGAAGGTGGGAAAGCTCCCAAGCCAAGCAACAAACAGTAACTTTATTTTCTTAAGTAATTTCGTTGTATAAACTTACCTACTACGATTTTGATGACATATCAAATCAAAAAATCAGAAGAACTGCAAAGACAGTTAACAGTGTCTATATAAAAATATATATGAAATAAATATCTATGGAAAAGGAATAAAGCGAAATGGAACTATCTCAAGGCTAAGCGATGTTATTCATTGACATATGCTCCAGTCAGACATGTTGTTCATGCAGGCAACAAATGGATCGCATAACTATTAAATATACATTTTTGGTTCACCATTGAGATGTTAACACATTTTACATTATTCATTTTTCAATGTGAATGCACATTATAACTTTAATTGGCAGCGTGAGCACGGCTCGTACCACAACGCTGTACACGCGGCCGCTGTTCTTCTGCGGTCTGTTGTAGACGTGTACACTGCTGTACAGACACTCACACTACAGACGTGTACATTGCTGTACACAAGTTCACACTACAGACGTGTACACTGCTATACACAAACTAATCCTGAACATATGTATGCTAGCGTATACCAGCCCATGATGCGCTGTGTTCCCTCTGTACACAATTATGTGTGCATAACCCATTCCTGCGGTTTGCTGCAAACGTGTACACTCTTAAGAGTCGTGTACACTGCTGCGCTGTACTGACAGCACTGACAGAAGTGCACTGTTCCATGAACATAATCCATTCTTGAAATGTTATCGTGTCAACATAACAGTGCACTTTATTGCATAGACAGCATTTCATTTCATCATTAATTCATTCATATTAGTTAAATCGCATCCTTTGTAACGTGAATAAAAATGTTCATTTATTTCATTTTATTTAATGAATATATGCAAAAGTCTAAGCCGTGGACGTCACCCAATCCCGAAGACATTGCTGTGACAATCTAACAGTGGTCAAGAAGCAATCGACTCGTATAGACCATGTAACTTCGCCTCACACCACACGCTTAGGAAGTTGCATTCGAAGTGCTCTGGCAGAGTGCAAGCATTTTAATTTTAATATCACGTTACAGCGGCGCCGAACGCCGGGACGCGACTTCAATTCCATTTTATTTCCCCAGAGCGACCTGCGAGCGCCGACGTAAGAACTGCTACTGTTCAGGGCTGCCAAATAATGTCATATTTGAAATTAGACAAACAATACTTCCTTGTAAAAAAGTAGAGCCTTTTTTACCAAATAAAAAGTGATTTAATGAACACTCACGTCCGTAACCCGGAGGGGTTCAGAAATTACGGGTACTCCTTATATCGCCTTTTCTTAGAATGTCAATGTCTGATGAATAAAGTGTTAAGTAATTAAGTAAGTAATTAATTAGGTAAATAACAATCAATCCTGTAACCTAGGAGGTAATACATTGTTAATGATTTTTTTTTAATTGAAATCTAAAAATTAAATTTTCAATATAAATTACTTATAAAAGTTCCTATAGCCTAGTAGATGGTTTTATAAGGAATCTCTATCAAAAGAAGACTTTACAAAGATTGGTACAGAAAGGTAATGTAATGGTAAAAGTACATTTTAATTCGTATCAAGAGATTTTTTAGATAGAAGCCAGATAAAAATATTCCCAACAGACGTTTTCCTGCAACGCGTCGGCTTGTGTTTACAAAAAATGTCAACCCTAGCCGGCCGCAGTGTGGTAATAGAACTTAACTGGCAAGGGATGGAATCCTATTAGGTTTAAAATCACACGTGCTTACTCTTTGTTTGAACATCATAATTGACATTCTACGTTCCATTTTATTCAACATTATACGATAGGTATTTGAGATTTTGTTGAATACATGTTTCTTGAAAAAGAGGACAAATTTTAAAATTGTCATTGTAAAAATATGCACTTTTATTGCAGCAAGAAAAACATTGATTTTAAAATTTTAATTTACGTTTACTTACGATCTATTTAGAGAAAGGGGGCGCTTAGAGATAATTGTGTGTAAAGTAGTTTAATAAACCTAAGATTAAAAAAAAAATAGTAGCGGAAATAAATTAAAAATTTAACCTAGAGAATTAAAAAAAATATTTTTGCTTCCTAAGAATGATTACCTACAGGTATGCGGAAAGAATAAAGTGGGAGGGAAAGAGGGGGAACCACTGGCACACAACACGTCTCTCCAGTCGGTGGCAGCAGTCGCTCAACAATCCGCTTCCGTGTGATACACACGTTGACAGTCACTCGACTGCTTATTGAAAAACGAAAACAACGAATTTACAGCTAGGATTCTGCAACTGAGTGTAGTATCGAAGCAGTTTATTCGATTTGATTTATAATTTAAGACACATAGAAACAAAAGATAAAATTAAATGTGGCAAAATAAAATATATAAATAAATACTAACGTTTCCTACGAATTTTTTCAGAAAAATTAATATTAAGGTTTTGTGAAAATATATCGTAAAATAACGACTCTGTATTCTTCATTCTTTTTTTCATTACAGCTCATTCGAAATGTTTGTGTATGTGCTCTGTAACAACATCTTTCAATTGATTCTTCGTCTGTTTTATGGGACGTCGCGTTTGTTCTCGTCCGGCCGCGTGCCGGCTTGCTGGCTAGCTCGCTCATGCTAGAATTACTATCGTTCTTCGCTATAACACAAGTTATCTTAGTAAAAAGACAACGAAGTTAAGCGTATATCGTGACTAATGGTGGCTTCTTTCCTTTTATACATTTTTCACTCTTGCTTTATAGTTGATGCGAGTTTGAAATACTCGTAACGACGGCCTTTTTTAAAGATTCCGAAGTGAGCACGATACATTCATAAAATATGTCCCATCAAGTAAATAGTTATCGAACAACGGAATCCGAAAAATATTTTCATCGTTAAGTTATCAGACGCTTTGATGGCCAGCCTAGGTAGACTAGATTCGCAGAGGACTTTTTCTGTCTGCGACGAGCGCCTGACGCTGACAAACGGCGCGACCATACCCCCCCCCCC
>DWLR01002767.1:0-14729 GCA_018246295.1 Papilio alexanor hazarajatica | reverse complement strand
TATCTAATGTTTGTATGAAACTAATGCTTGCCATGTTTTTTCAACTCAGTCAGAAGTCACAAAAATAGCATCACGGCCATGAGTATGTAGATTAAGTAATTAAAAATAAAAGAAATAAGATTGTTTAGATTACCTCATTTTGTCACACCGAAGTTTTATTAAGCCATGAATTTTCAATGAAGAAGCGTTGATAATGAAATAATTGAAAATCTACTTCATTTTAAAGCAATTTCGTATTAGCATTTTATTAGTAACTCCGCTTTCATTGGAATTTTATAAGTTAAGAACCCCATCCCCCCTGCCAGCACCATGATAAACTCAAGGTCATTTAAGGGGAAATGGAAAGAACAATGCTGTTCAAAAAGTTACTTAAGTAGCAATGGAGTGAATTACTTTGTGGCTATCTAGTGGAGGAGTATGTTCAACAATAGATGACTGATTCCTGAAAATAAACTGAACTGAACTAAGTTTAAAAACAAAAATCAAAAGCAACAACTAATTAATCTAATATAGTATAAATTCATTTAATATGTAAACTGTTGCTTGATATTTTATGAGGTCGCTCAGTCAACTCGCAAGCGACACTGGTACAACAGTTTTTACTAAAACCTCGTTAGCAATATATCTGTTGTCGCGGAATGCGCACAACTTCTAACTGCATAACGCTTGTAAATGCAAATTTAATGTAATGTAGATTAGAATGTGCACAAGTTTATACACGTACTCATTATATCTTTATTATATTCCAACTATTATAGTAAGAAATACATGCCTTAATTAATTGCTGGTGGTATGACTTGACTAAAAGAAAGCTTCGACCAAAGAGTTTTGATATATATTGAGATCTTGGTCTTTCAAGATCTCTCTTTCACTCTTTTTTAAAAAAAAGTTACAAGTATGTGCAACTATAGCAATGTTGTTGTTACGATAATCAGAATTTCCACCACCACCACCACCTCAGCCTACGATCGTCCACTGATGGACATAGGCCTCCCCCATTGACTGTATCATTGAGGGGAAAACTGCCATAATCGCCACGCTCGGCAGGCGGGTTGGCGATCGCGGTATGTTCCACCGTACTAAGAAAAGGACGCTGCTGCCCGCCCTCCGGTGGTCTTTACATGTTCATGCACACAAATGTTTGTCTTGGGTGGGAATTGAACCCACGACCTGCGGCGCGAAAGGCAAGTGTCTTGCCACTGCGCCAACAGGTCAGTCAAACAGAGTTTATCCATTGAAAATTTTCGATTGACGCTGTATTTTACTAAAATAAATTTAGTAAATGTAAAATGTATGCGTCACATTTTACACGAAAATGTGTGCAAAGCATGTAACGTCGTTCATGTAAAATATTCCACGACTTATATGTTCACCCCTGTACGTCCTCTTTGTCTTTACGTTCGGTTACATAAAAACCTTTAAAAAGTGCTAACAATCGATCATTCATAAATTTATTCCGGCCGCCTCAAACGCCTGCCGCGCGAGATAAAGCCTGAGGGATGATCGGTCCATCACAGTAATGTAGACTCAAATTGTGGCCCCCGCCCCGGGGTTGTAATTCAGTGTCGCCTAATGAATTGAAGCTTGAAGGGGGACTTACAAAGCGTAGGGAATATACAAATGAAAGTCCCTCCAAATGAAACTGGAGAAAATTTTAATGACCGTCTGTTGAATAGTATTAACGTTAACTTTGATACAAGACTTTTCCGTTATTAATTCAAAAGAAACGGCGCCTGGAGACACATCATTTTCTTAAAAATTCAGAGATCTAGCAACTCGTTACATAGGCGTGTATTTGTATGCACATATGTATTTTTATATTTAAGTACAACTATCCCCGTTAAGTTGGTATCTTTTAGTTTAGATCTGAAACTCACAAACTTCACATGACAACTCGCAGATTAATAAATATACGAAAGTTATCCACTAGGAACTTTAGTCAAATCTAAAAACGGATCGAGAAAAGAATGAAGAAGGTTGACAGGTGACAGGGAATTATTTCTCCTCGCTACGCGTCTGCACGTAAATATAAAAGTAGACAATGTCGTAAAACCTAAGCTTTGGTCGTAAATCACGGCTAAACACTGCAAAAATACAAATTCTCCAGAGGACGAATTATTATGAAATACATAGTAAATACATTTTCCGTCTGATATTTCGCTTGGTCTAATTGGAACAAGATAGCAAATACAAGAGACGTGCCAAAAGAAATCCGACATTTCTAAGTAATTTTGTTTTTCAATAGTTATTTTCTGATAAAAATAATGAGACGTGTATTTCTAGTTGTTAATTAGTTTTTCTCTGAGACTTGGTCTATTGTATTCAACACCTAATAAGAGAGATGACAAGAAGAGAAAATAGTTAAACAAATATAGAACTAGTGTGCTGTATGCACACTAGTTGCTTATAACTTCATCTAAAATATTACATACTTAATTCGGGGCTCAAAACTGAAAGTACCTACCCCTTTGGGTTTCGAGCGTAAATGTTATGTATGTATGTTCTGACGGTTTGTGCTATAAAATCGTGTAAAAACGACCTAAAAGTTACTTACACACTGACTCTAAGATAATCGAGCTTTACTTTTGAACGTCGAATTTTTTTAGAACACTGCAACTCGAGGTAAACAAAATCTATGACTTCATCCTTTTGTCTCAATATCGAATAGTGTTCTGTTGTATTCAATATCTTACGGATATTATTTTACCGAAGCTTCTGCTTCGACCAAAGAGTTTTGATATAGATTGAGATCTTGGTCTCTCCAGATCTCTCTTTCGCTCTTTTTTTAAAAAGTTACAAGGATGTACAACTATAGCAATATTATAGAAAATTTTCGATTGACACTGTATTTTACTAAAATAAATTTAGTGATTTACCAATGTATGTGTTGTGGAAATATTGAGCACGAACATTTTAGCGGGTTTGTCGTTATTTGCGTACGACTCCCGCTTCTAGGTAAATCTACAAACGAGGATTCGTTACATTTCTCCTAACGACTTTCTTCAATCATGTCACTTTGTCAACACATGTCAAAATTTAATAAATATGTCTAACAATGTTATATAGAGGTTTATCGATTGGTCCAGAAGTTTCTGTTGCCTTTCTTACCTTTCCTACACAAGGTTTTCAAATAAAACGCGATATTGTAACGCTGGACAATAAGACAAAAATATTAGATAATGTTAAATAATAATAGATAATAAAAACTAAGGGAAATAAATAAGTTAAAACTAAACCGGTTTTATATGAATTCACAAAGAAGTCTCTATGTATTTTTTATAATAGAAATCGACATTTACAGTTACTTTTTATGTTTGTATGCAATTGCAATATAAATCTCCATCTAAATGTAATCCTATCGGTAGATAACGACAGCATTTGGTATGTAAACCCTACTGTAATCTAAAAATAACTTTAACAATCCTAAGCAAGTCCGTAACTTACACCACACATCGCCGGATAGACGATGATCCTCCAATTCCTTTAACGATATTGCCTATATTGAGAAATGGGTATAGCGAACTCTCCATTAAATTTTTTATTCTTATGTCAAACTTAATTACAATACTTAGAATCCTCTCTACATTCTTCATAGTTAAATAGGACATGTTGTGATGACCTCATTTTAATTTAAAAAAATCAAACAGGCACTTTTAGCATATCGCGTTTCCACTGCTGTTTTTATAATTTAAGAGGCAAATGGAATTGGAATGTGTAAACTATATACAGACGTTAAAGAACATTATAATTCTTAGTAATTTTATCTTACTCATTGTGAAAATAATCGTATTTATGAAGTTAATAAAAACAGCTTAAGCTTTGTCTTTCCTCAAGCTCGACAAGACGTGATGTTAAAGTTTGTATAGAGCATATTTACGAAACAGTTTAGCAGGCTGCACCTGCATCAACAGCCGCTCGGGCGTGGCTCAAAATTCAAAAATTCCAATCAAAACTATCACAAAGAGGAATCCACTAAACTATACAAATTACACCTTACACGACCACAACGCAAACACAATTACAAAAGCAATTACACACATTACCTTTCAAATTAGACAGGGTTATGCTTTGGAATGTTCGATATTAATTTACCACACAATCTCACACAATCACTTGACTCGCTGAAATTGATTTACGCGCTTTGATCATGAACACATTGACCTACACAAATGTCATCAACATAACGGGACATCATGTGGGAGTAAATACACCTAAAACTCTGTTAGCTGATTGAAAGGGGATATGAATAAGTTTTTAAAATTAACAGTAATACCGCAGTAGTAGAGTCCGCAACAACATCTGTTGCACGAATGTTCCGTTCGACCGGTGAAATACCGCGACCTCACAGAAGACAGGCGTGAAGTAGAAGTTTTCTGCGTTTCGTCTGATGAGTGAGGTGCCAAAGGCCTAATTCTAGTCCTCTTCCCCTAATCTCCCATTCCTAACAAGGAAAGGATGGGAAGGGGAGGTGAATTCCCGAGGAGGGCTTGCGTCAGGCAGGTGGCCGGCCGTAAAAACAATAGCCAAAACCAATTACAGTATGGACTAGTAGAGTCCGGAACATATGGAAGATATGATGTAATATACTACACATACTGTGCCGACCCTACGTAGGTTGGAAAAGGACAGGGAGATGGGAGGATAGGAACGTAATAGCAATACAAGTAATGTCTGTAGTCTAGTATAAATAAAATGCCTCATTGTGTATGCCACTTTTCTCTATGGGATCTGGTAAACCTAATATGGGAACATCAGCGTCATCTTACATATTCTGAAAACCTCAGATTAACTAGCCAAGTTATGCACGCCACTAGCAACTTAGATCCGTACCTAAATCCTGCAATCGACAACTACAAAAATCTGGGTCGAATAGTTACTGGTCAGGTTATTTCACCATTGCCATCATCATTAGACATCTACTGCAGTACGCTCTCTCTCTCTCTCTCTCTCTCTCTCTCTCTCTCTCTCTCTCTCTCTCTCTGAGTTCTCCTAAAGATTGACACACAACGATCAATCGCTTACATCATCTAATGGACTCCTGCAAAGCGATATAATCTATCTCTCTCATCTATCTAATCTGACAAGTTCATCAAATCAGATAGATGAGAAGAATTTGTTATTCGTAAAAACACATATCATTTAATAGGAAATACACGAAAACACCGCAAACAATAAAGCGATATCTGCAGCTAAAATATCAATAGCTTTACTCCATCATAGATAATTACGAACGGGGAATAATATTTGGCCGCATAATTAATTGAATTAATTATATCCAGTTCAGTATACCCATTAACGTATTATAGATCAACGAGCCGACAAGCGCTCCCAGCCTGTACACTCGTGTGCAAAATTAAACATATGTACATACATGATTTTAAGTAAGCAAAATAAACGTGAAATTCTGTTTTCGAATCAGGAATTATTCTGTCTTAGCACACCTGTGAACTTCTCAGTGCATCTAACGTTGTGTGAAACGTTTTTTTTTTCAAGCTGATTAACTCCAGCATTCAGTGATCATTTTAATAGTGGTAGAGTCCGCAACAACAACATCTGTTGCACGAATGGCCCGCTCAACCGGTGAAATACCACGACCACACAAAAGACAGACGTGAAGTCGAATTGTTCTGCATTTCGTCTGATGAGTAAGTTGCCGGAGTGTTATTTTTAGTCCTCTTACTCTTCCCGACCTTTTCTTATAAGGAATAACCAATACGACTTAGGTACATTTCAGAAGATAGTGTACTCTTTCTTTCAAGGTCAGCAACGCATCTGCAGTTCCTCTGGTGTTGAAGATATCCATGGGTGTCGATTCCCTTAATGTTAAACGACCTACTACTCGTTTTACTATAAAAAAGGATGGGAAGGGGAAGTGGATTTGACGGAGGGGAGGTAGATAGAAAAATGAAATTTTTCTGTTTATTTCATCCATCTGTCCATTAAAAGTAGGCACCGCATCTGCAACTCATTAGCTTGTTAGAGAGCCCTGTGGGTAGCGGTCACTTAACATCAAGTGACCAGCTTTGCTCACTTTTGCTCACTAAACACTTCACTTAACTTTGCCACCATATCCATAATAAAAAATCGACTAATGTTCATAGGTCGATTTTTGAGGGCAGTGGAAAGTACTTCTACTAAAAGGCGATCCTGTAACACATTGGACATACATTTAGCTATTGTTTTCTCAAGAAAATTATAAATTCATATTTAAATATCTAAAAATTTCAACAATAATCCCAGTCGGCTTAGAATAGAACTTCCAACGACCATATCGTAATTCGCACGCCTACTCACTGATAACACGGTTTTTCTCATGTTGTTTAAAAATATAATTCTATAAATGACTTGGCATCTTAACTTCGTTCGTCGGGTTCCTCGAAGTCATTACTGTAACTTTGTTTGTACAATAACGCGAGTTATAAATCAACCAGTACAAATAACCTATCAGCGTCATCTAAAATTACTTTGACATTGGCTTCACAATGCCGTTGTGAAAATCGTGAGTAGACTTTTTTCCAGCCGCCCACAGATTAGTGTTAGTGACAAAGGAAAATGACGGGTGTCATTCATCATTAATGATGTTGGTAACATGTTTGCCCTTGCAAGGTCATGGCTTAAGTGTCTCGTTTTTCACAATATATATATATATATATATCATTCGACCTGTTACTGCGGTAAAATATGGAAATTATCTCTGTTCTCCGTATTTGAAATTAAGACATGTTTTTCGGAATTTTGAGAGTAATAGAAAATTATCTTATAAATCAATAACCAAAACAAAATCTGATATTTTAGGCGGGTTTTTGTTTATCAAAAGTGCATAACAATTGATAGGGCTAAAGGTACTTTAAGAAAAAATCTGTTCAATGTACAAAAAAGTTTATCCCGTGAAATAGTGAAACGAGACTAACGAACAGGTTTTAGCTTTTTAGCTGCCTGTACTGACATCTCATGTTATTGTGCCCGCATAGTGTGTAGGAAAGTCTGTTGATTTCTAATAAGTTATGATCGCAACTCTAAACGACATGACCTAAGACATATAGTTTCAATGGAAGGTGATTTTGAAGAAACAATGAAACAAAAAACACTTATTAGAATGGCAATTAATATTATTAAATAATTGCAGTATTATTTAATGCAATAAAAAAAGACAATTCGACGGACGATAAAAGATTTATAACTTTCGACCACAGATCGTGGTCGGGTGCTAATTCATTCCTTTCAAAAAAAAGTTTTTTTAATTTCGAATTCAGTAATTTAAATATTAAGTTCAGCCTTTAAAAAATTTTATTCTGAATTTGATTTTTAAAAGGCTTCATTTGATGTGCAATAATCCGAATTTGAAGTTAATTTCTATATACGGAAAAATATAATGTATCGGTAACGACCCCGGCGAATAGACATAAACATGTGTAGGAAATGTAGCAAAAAATAATGTGCGGCTTTAGGTAAAAAGTATTAGTTGAGAAAGTCACCTTATATTTTACAATAATAATTAAAAATACAAAAAAATACCTTTTTTTAAGGAAGAAGGTGACTACTGAGGTAGCTGTTACGGACTTAAAGCAACAGCCATTGCTTCTTCGACCATAACGACCAGTGTAGTAGATGTTTTATAAACTCTTTGTAGGATAGAGAAGGAAGAAAGTAAGAAAACGGAGAGGAAGACAGAGTCCAAGGGGTAGGATTATCTGGTCACTACACAAGCAAAGACCGGCATAGAGCTTCTAGATATTACCCAACAGACCGCAAAGAATAGTATAGCGCATTCTCAAGAGCAGAAGTCCTGAATCTCGCCCGTAAGATCGTCTACCCAAGTCTTATCCAGTCTTACTGAGCAGTCTAATCAACATTATAAGTGTCTTAAACTATTTAATAAAACCAACATCATTTAACATAGCTAAAAAGTTAAGCAATGGCGTTAGTTTCAATTTGGCTGCAAAGCTGTGCACCCCTGCTTGCAATTGCTGGGATTTCAGCCTCTCTTAATTGCTTAGCGTAGCACAGCCTTGACTTAATCACCTACATTTCGCATAATAATTATACTCAGCTCGAAATCGCGCTTAATAATTGTCTGAAATTAAAATAGAAAAATGAAATAAATATTATATGCTGCACGTTACAAATTTGTAGATATCGTGCAACTTATTTCAACTCAAAAATTAACACGCAATAATATATAAACGTCCGCAGTCATATATATATGTTATTTTAACCTAGTTCATATATATGCTCGCACGAAATCATGTTTACAATGGGGTGAATAGAGGTAAAGATTAAATTATCTAGCTAAAGCATACTGAAGTTTTGTTTTTTTTTACCATTGTCTTTATTGATAGAGGAGCAGATCATTCACTACAATTCCACTTGATATTAAGTGGCTAAGGTATCTAAAGGCAATACGCACTTTTTTATAGAAGAAGGGGGCAAACGAGCAACTAGTTTAGCATCAGCTTATTGACTATTCTATTGAAACCATGCCATAATAAGATTTAAAATTGTAAGTTAGCAACTTATTTCAATCCTTTTCTGTGTGCACAATAAAGGAAGATTTAAATTGCATCGTTCGATCGCGAGGTATATCAACAAAAGAATGGAAACTAGTCGTATATCTAAGCGTCCGATTGTAGAATGGGGAATTTAAATGATGGGATTGTATGCATAAGTAAACATTCAAATATATTGTAGTAACATTTGCGGAAAATTTTACGTTTGCAAATCTACTATATTATATATTCAAGCTATGAAGCAAATAGAATTCAGTCCGGACGATAATTCAAAATCCTTTCCTATAACCATCAAAATATTTGCCGTCATTATACAAACATAATTATAGCGCGACAAACGCGAAAAGCACGGGAAAATGTTGAAGAGGGCGCTGTGAGCGGTGCTAAGAGTGCGAGAGAAAATACGAGATATTTGTATTTTCAAACAAATTGTCACATTGTAAAAGCTCGCATAATTTAAACTTCACCCTTTACTTATTACCTACTATAGAAAAACATTTTTTTTATTATTTGTGTTCTTACTCCCTTAATTATTTTCTATAGAGCAAATAAATAAAAAAGTGTAAACTGTTTATGCGGAACGGAATATTTAGAGAGAATCACTGTCGTAGCAGATAAGGTAACATTTTTATGTATGTTAATATTATAAACAGAAAATAACCATTAGCATACTGATTTGAGTGACCGCTTGGCGCAGTGCCTCTCACGCCGCAGGTCGTGGGTTCGATTCCCACCCACGAGAAACATTTGTGCGCATGAACATGTCTGTTTGTCTTGTGTCTGGGTTTTATTATCTATATATGTATATATTTAGAAAATAAAAGTATTAATATTTATAGTATATCAGTTATTTGGTTTCCATAGCACAAGCTCTGCTTAGTTTGGGATCAGGTGGCCGTGTGTGAATAATGTCCTAGAATATTATTATTACTATTATATTTATTTATTTGACTTATTTTTACATAATAAATTTTTAAAAAATCTACAAAAGGCAGATAACCTAAAATATATTGTATAAAATAGTATTCCACTGACTGCGAAGTTCCTATGACTCAAGCAACCATTGGTCAGGGTCACAGAGCGAGGGATCTCCGTTGCAGGTTTATCAGAGAGTTTGGCAGAAAGCCCTGTTATTCGCCATTTGAAACTTAAAGTATTTATCGATCAAGAAACAGACCTCACTCTGTTAATCTCGTTTAACAAATATGTTTTATATCGGTGAATTTATAAATGTTATCAAATTATTCTGAATAAAGTCAGATATAATTATTATAAATTGTAACAAATTATTGGTCCCTTTCACGTGAAGTATGTAAAATAATTAACAATTCAGTACAGAACAAATTTGAGAACAAAGGTCGCCGGCAGCTTTCAGGGAGCTTTATAATTCCGTACATTTTCATCGGGCGTTATTAATTTTCTTGTGTAAACTCTTACGCTTACGAAGCTAAATCGTAAAATATACTTAACCCATGAAACGATACATATTTTAATGGAATACCATACGTTGAAATTCACTTTAAGTGGAATAATTTCTTATTGTACAAGTCAATCATGAGCTATTTGTAGTTTTAATTTCTTCGTAGTCGGACATGTTTTGTCAACAAAGCCAGTCCGTAAGTAATTATCCACTTTTAAAATAGTTAATATTGAGTAACGAAGAAAGTTAATTCGACCTTAAGGACGAAGTGACGAAGGTACGAACTATTCAGGTTAATATGTTGCACTTTCCCGACAATTATTTAAATTCAATTCGTGAGACACGAAATTTATACAGACGTACATTGTTAAGTATAGCCATATTATAACCATCAACCGGACTTTGCTAAGAAATCTGAATATAATCAAAGAATTAATGATCTTTGTAATAATCTCTTTAATAGGCGATACTGTTCAATAATGTTCTTATAGGACACTTTTCGCAAGGACTCTTCATTCAAATTATAGGATAGGATTTTGTGCATTCATCAGATCAAAAAATTCGTAACTAAATCTCAACTATATATTTAGATGAATATGTTGACGATAATGACATAATTATAGTTTATTTCAACTTAGAACCTAAAGTTTGTTAACAAAGAATCGTAATTATAGACAGCGGTCATTATACGATTTTATATTTTTATCGGAAGTGCTGTAAGTTTTTGAAGTGAAATTAAAATAAAATAAAAAATAATAATATTCTAGGACATTATTTACACACGGCCATCTGATCCCAAACTAAGCAGAGCTTGTGCTATGGAAACCAGATAACCGATATACTACATATATTAATACTTTTCTTTTGTAAATAAATACATGTATAGATAATTACACCCATACACAAGACAAGCAGACATGTTCATGCACACAAATGTTTGTGCTGTGTGGGAATCGAACCCACGACCTGTGGCGTGAGAGGCAAGTATCTTACCACTGCGCCAACCGGTCAGTCCATTAAATATGGATGTTATAATGTAAATAGAAGTTGGTTTCCGCAAATACTATAAGTTTTGATCGTGTGTTTGAAACCTTACTAACCTCTATTTATTCTAATATAACAACAGTATATGAAATAACAATCGTATTTGCTCCCAGAGACATTTTTACATTTGCATATATTTGTATTAAAATATTCTAAATTATAAAAGATACTACCACGAATATAAATATTTATTTGTTATTGACTGTGACAAAAAAAAAAAACTGAGTCTAAAGTGGTCCAAGGCCAAAGTATACGCTAATTGGTCTTAAGATATTTCTGTAGTATATTTAATTAATGATAAGAGATAAATAATTTAAAAATCTATTTTTAACAATACCAAATTAGATCAATATACAATATACAACAAGAAAATCGTATTTTTAAGTTCTTACAAAATATCAAAATGGTAAGAAGCAAGTTACATAACTTTGCATAAACTTTAAAATATTGGAAATCTAAAATTGTCTTAAAATACTCCATTTTGCGCATCATTAGCATACATAAATATAAGCACTCTGTAGTAGGTAAAGTAATATTGCCACTATTTAATGATGGTATTCCAGAACGCATTCTTTGTTACCTTAGAAACTACAAGATTGCAGATGACAATTATAAAGCGCCTTTCCGTTACGGCAGACAGTTCTTCGCAGTTTAAAAAGAGCTGTTGCTGGCTGTAATTAAAATAAAAAGAAGGTTTTTATAACCTCCGTAGATAATTTGAGGAAAATATTAAAAACAAAAACCGCAATGAAAACTTTAACAAACAATGGTGTAGAATAACTTGTATTCATAAATCACCAACACGGAAATTTCCGCGTTAACAAAACAATGGATTACTTAAATTTATCTTAAATATTTCTGAGATAAACCGCTGACCGTTTTAGTTATAAGTTGTGTTGATAAGTTATAGTTACTGAGTTCCTAACTAAACTTAAATGACTTCCTAATTATTTCTAAACGACCTAAAAAAACCAAGATAACTTAAATATGTGTCTGACTTAATTTGTAACTTTTAAAATGTCCTAATCCCTGACTGGTATAAAATACCGACATTGCATATTTCGATTTATATAATATTTTGTGAAGGAAGATCTATTATAACCCAGATTAAAAGATAAAATAGGGGGGCCTAGGTGTAGCAGTGACCTTTTAAATGCTCAGAAATTATTACATACGTATTTATATTACCGTAAATACGTACATACATACATTTGTATGTATATTCAGAGTCAACCAGAACAAACCTACGACGAAAAATAAATAGCACTCGCTCTAGTCGATGTGGTTAAAATATATGCATTTCTTTATAAATCGAAATCAAATTATTGGTTGATATTTCAACCAATTATTTTAATGTCAAAGATGTGAGAAGACTTTTCCTTCTGTTTTCGAAATTGTAATAAGCTCTCACTTTTAACCTTTTGGGTGTTAAATCCTTTGCTTTACAGGACCTTTTACGACCTTTTAAGTCACCTTTTTCTTCCAGTGCAAGGCTATAAAATCTGTTAAATGAATTAAGTAAACTGTATTTCATGTCCTGGGTCGTACTGCCAGAAGTATAAAGGAGGATCGTGCTCCCCAGGGATGGTAGCTTTAGCAGAAGTGGTGTCCCCAATATGCGCGAGATGTAAAAAATACTATTATTGTTAATTATTTTTATTTTCCCGTTGCTAAAATTATAAACAAAATAAGCTGTTATTTTGAAGTAAGACATAAAAATGGTCATGTTGGATAAAGTCGTGTAAGTTAAGTACGTTTTGTTTTAACTTAAAACTTACGACTCTATAGCAAAAAGTTAACTACACATTATTCGGTTTAACCTTCACGGTGCGCCAACAACAATATTGATCATTATTTTAAAAATTAATTCCTCTGAGTAATTACTGCTTATATAAAGAAGCTATGGAAGGTTACGTAATCGAAGATAATTTTAATAAGCTGCTAACACATTAGAGTGGTTCCATGTAATGGTGTAATATATATCTTAGTTGATTAAAATATTCAAAAAATAAAATCATAATTTTGGTTCATGTTAAATTGTCTAAATTTATAAATAATAACAATAACATAGTTCACTATTATATAACATAGGAATAACCTGAATCTCTAAAAACTTTAAATTTATAAAGAAAGTCTTTATAAGAAAATGTGCTCAACATTTTCTTAAATAATCTACAAAATTATTAGTTCCTTTTAGTTTTGGTGATAAAATTAAAACAAATACGTTAATTTTACCTTGAATATATGCGTCGGTTTTTTTCCTGTTCAGTTTTGTAAACAATACATTGTTATGAAATCTCCAGAACATCGTGGAATTGCAACGAATTTCATCTCCTCGTATAATTTGCTTAAAATAATCGCCTAAATTAAGATAGCTGTTCCTCGCGGCCGACAAAGGAATGAATTATTCAAAACAAATGCATAATGCACCAATGTGGGTAAGAATTGGCTAAATAATAATTTCATCTAAAATGCAATACAACGTTCCATTGAATATCACTAAGTTTTGTCCCTACCCTAGAATAAATTGCGAAAAATAGTCTCAGACTTCTTCCGATTTAAACGATTACATAATTTTATTATAACTAATAATATACTTACCGTCGATTTAGTGCTATAATTAGAAGGTATACAGTCCAATTACCACTTAAACATCTTATCAGTAACTAAGATCGAGGACTCCCTGTGGAACCTTGGCTTGGACTCTTGCTTGTTTCAATATATCAGATTGGATTTCAATTACAACAATATCAAAAATGCATACACCATCTTGACATACGTTACACTATAGCCAGTGCTCACCTTAACTAAATTCCAACTCTTTCAATGTCATATTCGAGTGTTCCGTAAAACTAACAGACTAGAGTCGATGAAAAAAGACACGAGAATGGGTTTTTGTGGTAGCTTAGCGAAGGCCCTAGCGACCACGGGCAATAAAAAAACCGACGCTTTTTGCGGGAAGAATATTCTAGCTGGCTCATTTTTAATTTTATTCTCTTTCAAAGTTGCCTTTCATTTTCGGCTGTAATCTTCTAACTTGCTTGTTGTCGACTTGTAAAAAGTTGTTAGACGCGGACTTTGGAATTGTCCGTGTATTGTTTACCTTATTTTTGTTACGTATTTGTTCTCTAGCTTAAGTCTGTGACTTTGCTGTATATTTTTTACTTTATTGCTATTTTATGCGTCATTAAACCTAAACCACCTTACCCTGTAATCCGTGATTCAAGCAGGATAGGGGTATCCCCTAGGACAACAAAGCTAAGAGAGTACGTAACATAGGAAATCTCTTATCCTTTATCCAATCTCCTTTGGTGGGTGGTAAAACGTATTTGTTGAAAATCTATCAATAAAACTATTATATTCCTCAGCCATATTAACTACCATACCTGTTAATTATTAAATTTCATAAGACGCGAAAACGCATTTTCAGAATTTGAACCGAGGATTTATAATTGGTGGCTTTATATTTAATAAAATATTAAAGTCGTTGTGAAAAATACTCTGTTGCAATTATCGTATTTGCAATTGATATTAAAAATTCAAAATTATACAAAAAGAAATTGAGTTTGTGAAGTGTTATGACGTTCGTTCTCACAGCCGGCGGGATTATATTTTTTCTTTGTGCCTTGCAGTATGTTATTTACATATTTGGTACAGATAATCTTTTATGAACAGATTAAAAAAAATATTACAATATGAACAATTACATTTTATAAGAACTCTATTTTTAAATAATTTCTCAGTAACGATAAAAAAAA
>DWLR01002766.1:0-14729 GCA_018246295.1 Papilio alexanor hazarajatica | reverse complement strand
TGCAACACCAGAGGAACTGCAGATGCGTTGCCGGCCTTTAAGGAGGAAGTACACTCTCTGCTTGAAGGCCCCTAAGTTAACATCACTGTCTTTGTTTTCCGCTCTGGGTACTTTACGACCTCTGCCATTCAAACGAATTCATTATTTCTGAATACTCTTCTGTTACAACATTGATCGACCTTTTTTCGTCCTAACACATTTAAAAGTGGCATCCTATTGGTTATTGATTCTGCGTCAACACATTGTCATGCGTAACGTCATGCGATAGTCTTTTTCAAAGTGGAATACCGCCAAGGAACCCGACTGTACGTGTCCACAGTACGATGGAAACAGTGCACGGTACATTGTACAAATATTGATTCTTTAAGTTAATGTTATAAAGTAACAGCACTTACAATTACTGCTTTTTGGACATTTCGATCGTGCAAGTCGAGTGAGATTAACGACATTCATTTAAAACTTTTTAAAAATAAAAAAATAGAATCACTCATAAGAGAGACTTCGATAATCTTTTAATTCTTCCTCCTCTTTGGCGCAAAGATATAACTTAAAGATTTTAAAATTTCTTAGAGTAAGAAATTTTACTGGTCTAAAATTTTATTCTTAACCCCCTAACGCTTAAAAACAGTTAAATGCTATCTTAAAATACGATTAATAAGAAACATTATAAGTGCTCCTCGGGGGATAAGGTTTATGTAGTGCGACATTTAATACCATGCGGTGATATTATTATTTTTCCTTTGATAGAAAGTTAGAGGACTTCAAAATAATTGTAGAGTAATAATTTTATTTGACGGACCAGTTGGCGCGGTTGGTATAGCACATCATTCATTTTTTTTAGAAACTGCTGACATATTTAAGTAATTTTGTCTTGGCGTTGAATTTTAACAGCTATAAAACCGCCCCCAAATTTATGTCACTCCCGTAAACGTAAATGTTTCGGTGTAAAAAAAATCCGAGAGGAAGGAAAGCCTTGTCTCGGCCGGTGGTCCACCGCAAACCCCGGCCATTGTCCCTACTTTATTGTAAACGCATATAAGCACATCCCTATAAAATTTAAAGAGACAAACACGAACATAAACGGATATTATCGGTTTTTGGATTTATCGACGACAACTCGTAACAGCTCTCGTGCTTTATTTTAAAATGTAATTGTCTTAGTAAGTTTTTATACAAAAACCAAACATCAAATGTATATAATTGTATTTAAATAGCATTAAGTCATTTACAGCGATGGTGCGTCTCATTTACAAATCCTCGAAACCCAAACAAGTCTTTAATCTTTTCTTTCTTTTAGTGTCTTTAATCTACCAATATGTCAATTTTAGGTATATCGTTAGAAACCAAGATTCAGTGACATACAAAATCAAATGATACCCACTTGCAACATTTTTTTAAATCTATGCATAATTGACAAAGTTCTGAGATAACAAAAACAAAAAACAGGCGAATTGAAAACCTCCTCCTTATATTAGAAATCAGTTTAAAATTAAATTGGTGGTTTGACAAAAATAAACACAAAAAAAAAATCACGAATAGTATACTAAATCTAAAAATAAACGATGATGAATCGATGTCATACTAAAAACGAAATCTAAACGCGGGTAATCTATAACTTCTAAATTTAAATAAATTAACATGGTATATATTTGTATATTTTTTTTAAAAGTGAAATACACTTTTAAGATAGCAGAAGATATTGTTATTGACATGCGTATAAAGTAAGGAATGAGAATCCTTTTGCAATCGATAGTTCTTCACATATAAAAAAAACTTTAAAGTAATAAATTTAATTAACACCCCTTACCTTAATATTAAAAGTACGTATTAAATCAGTCCGGGAAATTCTTGGATAGAGAAACGAGCATCTTGGCATTGTAATTTAAATTTCATAACAGCTTTTCGCAGAAATACGACACCGCTACGTGTGTGGTGCAAATTGTTTGGAAATAAGCTTTCATGCAAATTTGACGATCAAAGAAAATATAGATATCGGTTTTCATATAAATTTTACTGATAGAATACAATTTCTCCTGTTACGTATTGTAAAAGATGTTAACGTATATTTCCACGAACGTGTAAATTATTAGACTTCTTGTGTAAGCTAGTCGAACTTTATACTATCGGTAATAATTGAAAAAAAAAAAGGACTTTGCGGACTCTATCGGTGTTAAAAAATTTTAAGAATGGTAGAGTCCGTAACAACGTCTGTTGCACGAATGGCCTGCTCGACCGGTGAAATACCACGATTCACAGAAGACAGGCGTGAAGTAGAAGTATTCTGTGTTTCGTCTGAGGAGTGAGATGCCGGAGTCCATCTTCCCCATAGAAGGGGAAGAGGATTCGACGGAGAAGAGGACAGATAGGAGAAGGAAAATACTATTTTTTTGTCTATAAGCTCACAGTATCTTGAGATTTTGCAGTTGTATGCTTGGTTTGGGATTTAATTTTATTAATCACGGGATCACTTTGACATCGGGATTTTAAACATCTCTGATACCCCCGTGACCATAAGCGCTGTAAAGTGCTCGAAAAATCGGGAATTTAAAAATTAAGAAAACGTGATATAATCCGTAACAAGAGTTTAATTTCAATATATTTGTGATTTTAACTATAAACTTTTCAGCGTAAAATATAAGAACGTGGTATTATTTAGTTGCGTCCTAATTTTAATTTCGCAACCCTCAGAGACCCATTAAATTAATTGTGCCACAAATGATTAAACCGTGACCCCATGCAAGTACTCTTGTCACTGAAGGTTTTATTCTAACACAATGATTATACAAATCACATTTACATCGTATCAATTGAAAATATATCATAAAGATAACAGCTAAAGGGTAAAAAATTGAATGGTGACCCGCGACGGTAATGGATTCAAAACGCATCATCTTCTGTGACATTTAGAATTTATTACCGGCGTCGGTGTGATTGAGTGGGTGCAGTAACATGGCTCGCAATAGATGACGAAATAGCGCACTTAAGATGAAAGGTTTTCGTTAAGGCGATACCTGCTCTATGACAGTTAAAGCTGCAAATACTATTCTGACAGATTTTGCACATTACTTTCGACGTCAAATAATATTTTAATCAAGACTTATTGTATGTAAGTTGTATGAAATATACACATTGCTATTCCCATTCGAATCAGTTTTTTTCACATAAGATCAGAGCAAGATGCCTAAAAGTTATAAATTAGTCAAATGCAATAAGAACATAACCTACAATTTGCAGGAGTAACGAATTGTTACTTGTAAAATATATGCCACACATTTTTTTCTTCCAGATTCTAACAAGATATACATTATCGACAATAAATTAAAATAAATAAGTAAATTACTTTATTTTAAAAGACAGTTTAACGACGATGTATGTTAAATATTTTTTCGTCGTTTTTCTTCTCGTTGGAATCTTAAATTACCATCTTGTCAGCATTATTGCTTTTAAAAATAAAATCTGCCGTAAATACATGTGGAGACAGTAAAGCACGCAGATGCATGTTACTCTGCGGTGATAGGGTTGACAGTTACAAAAATTATAAAATGGCAGAAACTCATTAGTGTAATTTAAAACAGATTTCAAAAGATAGCCATTTCCAAGTAATAAAATTTTTGGAATATCGTAACCATAGATGAAGATAGAAAGCATTTTTGACTGTATATATAACAAGATTAAGTAATTAAGTTAATACAACATTAATTAAAACTAAATATACATCCTAAATTTAATTGTAAAATCTTATATTACACTTTTTTACTTCTGGGGTTATCCGTACCAGCTTCCTTTAGGTATCCATGTCTTATTACATTAAATAAGTTCATTAGAAGATGACGTATTAGGCTTGTCACGATAATTTTTTCTTCAACTGAATTTTGATAATCAAAATATCGGAAAAGTATCTTAAATGGTAGATTAACCCGATATGACTATAGTATAGTGTTATGTATTCTAGTGCATTTTTTTATCAGTACTAAAGGTTACTGATGTCTGACCTCTAAGCGTTTATAAGTTGTTGCTTAAAACATCCCTGAGAGGGCAGAAGTAGAAGTAATTTAAAAAAGTAAACCAAAAGACCTTATGTGACAATAGCGATAGAGATTTTGTAAATATTGATTTTATAATTTAACGTAGATAATAAGAAGAAAACAATTCTTTGTGCTTCAATCACGTTAAAACTTAAAATTACTGAATGTATCGGTGCGAGACTATGACCAATCAACGCGGAATCGTCAGTAGATGGTTACAGGATATTATTTTTTTATTGAATTTCGCTTATACTTCCTCTTTTTTACATATAAAAATCCATAAAAGCTTCATTATAATATAGTATGCCATAGCAATGTTATTTAAGACAATAACAATAATGTCTTTGTGTTTCCACATGTTGTCTATAGTCTAAATTAATATATACGCGGAACCATACCACAGAAATTTCCAGCGAGGAAAATAAGAAACAAACGCATCGTCACTCCGCGTCAAAGCCCTGGGCCACATCTAGGCTCTAATAATTTAATTACCAAGGAGTTGACAACCCTAGGTATCAGGCAACGCGATCGCTCATTAGCAGTGTCCCGAGATAGTGGCCACTTCGTGACTTGCTTGTGCCTCACAACGCCGCCCGCCCCTTTGTTAGAGCCATGTTTTACAAACTGACGCTTCAACACATGCATTTGAAATATCGAAAATAAAGTCACTAGTTTTCCAACTACAATTTTAATATGACTTCGTTGAAGTCGAATTAAAATTTTGCTAAAGCCTGTTTTGTTCGCCGTAAAATCATAATGAACAAATTTGAAACATTTATTTTATAACAAATCACCGTGTACATATAGCTTTTTCTTTATTTCTCTTTTTCTTTTTTTCTTTTTAATCAATGCTCAAGAATATATATGTTTAACAAGCATATAACATATGTAAGAAATCAAAGATATTGTAGGTGAGTTTTACTACTGTAAAGATAGGAGTTTCGATGCCAATTGCTAAGTGAAACATAACTTTCGTAACAAATATAAGCAATGAATTGCCACCACGCATCTTCCAATGATAAATCAACTTTCCACGTTTTACCGCAGGTCGCAAGCTTTCGACTCGCCGATTGTTTGAACAAGCTTCACCAGTTAATAGCTCGGTATACGAAGTTCAAGAAACCACTTTTCTTATAAGGTCGTTAGACAAGGTCCATTTGTAGGTTTTTGAGTCGAATTACGTTTGCTTTTATAAAGTAAATATATAATTATAGTAAAATTAAAGAATAAAATATTAATGCTCTTTCTGAACGTGCAAAACTGTATACTTATATGATTAAAATTAAATCAAATTTGAATTCATAGAATAGACAGCAATAAAATGCATTCTGCACAAAGTTTGTATTCATGCAACTTTGTTTCTCGACGGCTATCTTTTGGTGGGTTCAGCAACGCGTTTTCTATATTTGAAAATAAATAAATATAATATATCCTAGAATTCGATCCCAATGCCATTTATCGATTCCAGTCGTGAATCTAAGCCGTCCATTTATCATATTAAATATACAGAAACATGAAATCAAACTCGATCCAGTCCTTTTCTAACCGCTAATGATATACAAGAATTATATCTAAAAACTTATATTAAAACGGTAGAAAATAAAAGAATGATTCTCGTTAAAGACGAGGCTAATTATTGTATTCTCAGAAATCTCGACATGTTTAAAAAATAGTCGCACATTGCGTCCGACAACCATCGCTGCTTCGTTAAGCAAAGATTTCACACGAGCCCAACTATTTTTTTATTGCGTTAATTAAGAGTGGAAACAAAAAGAGCAATAAATTTGAAGTTTTTATTAATTAAATAAAGTGTTGTATAGCTAAAATACAAACCTTAAAAATAAGATCAATTTTTCCTTTATTTTGAAAGTTCTAAAATGAATGATATTGAATCCCGTAGTTACAGAACTATTGTATATATATTATATATTGAAAATATAGGGACACAGGAGTGATTGTGTTCTTAATTCATTAATATGCATTTAGTTGTTTCAGTCTGTAATAATGTATCCATTAAAAAATCGTTTTTATAAAAACATTTAAACATCCGTGTCTTTACTATGCTACTGACTTTTTACTATCACAGTATCACACAGACTAAACCTTTAAATAATCTTTAACCAGAAAATAGCACAGTTGGTCTACGCTTTTCTGGACAATGCAACTAGTCCATATAACAAATGGCTATTATAAATCTGCGATTCACACGATACTTAGAAATATAAATCAAACAAGGTCCCCGTGTGGTGCACGCAGCGAGGGACTTGCTCATTGCAGATTAACGCAAACCTGTTCTGCTGGTTGAGAGTAAATAATGGCTGGTATGCGTTAGTACGATATCGAACTTCAACGTGTGGCCGTCGAAGTCTAATTCTGGACCAATTTCTAATTGTATATCTACATCTACTGTGTAATATCAATCATATAATAAATAATACACATTGAAAAAACCAATCGTATTTGAAAAAAATCTCAATTTCTTACAAAGGCTACTTGCTATTAAAATTCCGGTAAACGTCGCGGCGGGTGAAACCTAGAAGTTTTATTATAAAGGAACCCCTGTTCTTAAATTGGGTTTTCGTGAAATTTTATGCTCATTAAATTGTTCGATTTTATGGTAAACAAAATGAAATTCGCTTTATTACTTAGAAAAAGTTTCTATGAATGGTTTTTATAAATAAATAAAAAAATACTCACGCGTTCTTTACTCAATCGGTGTCAATACAAACTGAGCAACCCTAATCCCTTTTCTTCAAGGATTTACACATTACAACGCATTTTATTTATTATTATTTCTAGGGACAAACTCATCTCCATACAACGGTCACAAATTTTGGCAAGTTACTTTTTATACAAGTGTAATATTAGAAAATGATTAACGGTATGATGTTCCATCATACAGTGCCGTGAAGTATCTCATGTACCAGTAAGTTGCCTAACCATTATTAAGAGTCTAAATATGCGTTCCCCAGGGTCAATATTGACGCAAGTCGGGCCTTTCTCACGCCGCCACCAGCGGCAGTGATCAGCGAGTGTCAATACAACGGCGCTCCGTGTTTATTGTGGCAATTTAACTTAATGACTTAAATTGTGCCTAGCTTAGAACTTAAAGTACAAATTCCAGAGGTCATGTGATAATTGTTATATTTTACAGGCAGTGACGTTGTTATCAGTATTATTTTTTCTTTAACCTACTTACCTGCCCCAACACAATCTTTGGCTGTCGGTTCAGACAGTAGAGCTTCCCTAAGATTTTTTTTATTTCACGACTAAGTTAAAAGGGGCCGTCACTTCCCTCTACTTTATTCTGGCAGTTTCAATGCAACCTGGACCTCATAATCTTCAGAACATCTACTTCTATGCCCATACCATATTTAATGGTTCTTTTTAAGAAACAGATGTATGAAAAGAAATTTGTCTTTTGACTTAGAGATGTTTACGGATTTAAAAAGTACTTAAAAAAGAAGTACTCAGTTCAGTTGTATTCATTTTTCTTGTATGTACCGCAAAACTTCGTCATTTCCGAACCGTTTACAAATATGTTTCCGATGTTGGAAAGGGCACATTCGCAAGTTGGCATTTAATTTTGAATGTCATTGGACGATGTGTTTGAAGATATACCTAGAATAATAAATTCATTTCGACAATATAACTTTTTTTCTCACAAACTTTTCGTAAAATCAAACACAAAAGAAAGTAAATTAAATACAGTTGACTGTAAAGTAACGCAAACTAAGAAAAACCAGATATTTAACAAAAAAAAATTCCCTCAATAAGCAAAGAGAGATTATGAGGACATGTCGGAAACTAATATTTGTTTAGCATAATTTTTAATTTCAAGCTTAACCACGGAATCAAATGTGATAAATTATCCAACGCATTAAACCAAGGCATCCAAGCCATGTTTTAATTAATTAACTCTGCAGCATTCGTACAAATAACCGCTTACTGAAAAAATAATAAATCAACATACAAAAATAAATGTTCCGTTACGATAAAAGTGTTTACATTAATACAAATAAAGATAAATAATTCCCAGAGGCAGCCGGAACGCTGTGACAAAAATACACAAAAGCAACGACCCTCGTCGGAAGTCTATTTTAGAACCTCTCTTGGCAGTACGGGTTTCGGGTTAGCAAGTACTGCATAATGTTTGATATAATTTCTTGATATGCACAAACGTTTCACACATGTTTATATTATAATCTTTCAACTTTTTTAACAAGAACAAAACAAACTCCATATTTATATTACTTTATTTATAACTATACATTATTCTATTATTAGTCATTTATAGCAACGGTACGCCTCAGGGCTGCAACAGGGCTTATCTTGAATCTACAATTATGTCAATTTTCGGAATTATGGTAACCTAAGATTGATGACAATGACATTTGAAATTAAACAGGACCCACTTGCGAATGGGACATTCTCGATTTTCTTTGAAACAAAAAAATGAAATAGGTTGATAAATGATAAAATTTGGAGGTTACTAACGTAATAAAATTACAAGCGAATTGAGAATCTCCTCCTTTTGTGGTGGTTAAAAACTTGTATCCGTTGTAATTCCGCATTGTGCGTAGCTTTGGAGGGATTTCGGTAACGAATCGATTTCTAGATGTGGATGACCTTGATGATTGTTTTTTTAATAGAAGGAATGATAGTCGCATGTGATTTGATGTCAAATATTATAACGGCTCGAGGCCATTAGTCATCAGAATACATACATTGATAGATATAGAAGATTCCCCCAAGAACTGCCAAAAGAAACAGTTCCTTGACCAGATCTACGTCAATCTGGCGCCTGCCTACCTTAACCGTATCCTCTTAATCGTATTAGCACCATGCAATAATCAGTTGAAAATATGATTAATTCGATACAGGAAGACTTCTGTGCAATTAACGTTTTGTCAATATCCTAAATTTCTTTGAACCCTTTTTTATATAAAGTTCGCTAAAAGTTGGACCTATGGACAAATACCTCACGGAATGCCGGTCAATCAACGCGTCGTTATGTGATTAATGCATATATAGCTGACCTTGACTAGACACCTTGTCGAGAGTCGCGAGCAGGAAGTGGCAATTGAGTGAATGAGCCGAGAGCGACTGCGGACCGTTCAATGGCCTCATCACGTGAGAATTGGGTCACTAAACCATGGCGGCGTCCTTTGTTTAGTTATTTATTCAGAAGAAATCATTATAACACCGTTGTTGTCAAATATATCTAAAAATTTGTGACAACAACTATGTTAGTTCCGCAAATCATGCAAATCCTCTTGACATAATTAATACATACATAGAATATTTTATATATTACGAGAAACTACATCATAAATGTAAATTTTATGACACACGCTTAGAAGGCTAACGTAATGATCCTTAATAATACCAGACCGGACCCTTAGCATTCCTTATAGGGAGAAATTTAAACTGATTGGACTCGAACTGGACGTAACAATACATGCTTCGAATAAAACTGGTTGGATATTAACCCTTCAGTATTTTCTTCAACTAATTACTTCCATATGTGAATGATCATTAGCAAAAATACGTCCTACTAGCTGTGCGATTAAGGACCGTTAAAATTCTGTAGACGAAGAGAACAATGTTGCAAAACAATGAACGTTTCAGAGATTAATTAAAATCACGGACAGACAAACATTGCATGTCTGATAAGTCAACACTGAATGATTACTATGAAAATATAAACCCAAAAAATTTAACGATTCCTAGTAATATATATACATTTTATTCGATGCAAAAAGGAAAGGTTGATTTACGTATAAACAATTTTCCTATTAATCTTGTGAACAAAGGAGAATATTGCGATGGGTATGATAAACGGATGATGCTGTAACACGCTTTCTAAATTCTTACTACAGTTATGTTCACAACAATTTGTCGGACAACGTAAATAATTCAAATAAACAGAGGCTAGCGGTTTCCGAAGGCCGAGCAATAAATTGTATCCAATTAGCAGGCGACGGGGCGGTCGCATTATCTGGCGACAAAGCAAGCTGAGTGCGCAGCATAACTCGCGGCGGCGGCCTAACGAGCGTGTGCGCAGCTCTCTAGATATGTATCGGTGAAAAAGTTAAGTAACATTTGCCATATGCTCTCTTCTAGTTAGTAGAAGGAATATCTGTTCGATTTTCAATTTTCCCGCAGTGACTTGTTTCTATTTTGTTTTACGTACGGTACGTGATACCAACAAATCGCTTGCCATAATTTTTATCCCAATGGATATCTAAGGGATCAAACACTATGCCATATTGAAGTTTGGTAAAACGTATAAATGTTTTTAAGTTAACTAAGAAAATTAATTTACGACAGTTAATCATAAAAAAATTAGTCGCTATATAAATTGATTTTTAAATTGTTCTATTTAAGTACGCAGTCAATAATAGACGTATTGTACTTACAACAATAGACGCTGGCCTAGGGATGATGTTTATGATTAGGATGCTCTTGGCTAGACAATGGGGAACAAGACTCGACCCATCTACTTAATTTCGAGTAGACACCTTTGTCATGTGTTTTTGTTCACGGTCATTTCCATAAATTATAGAGGATGGTTACAGCCGTGTCTTCTGCAGGTACCCGCCATTGTTATGGTAAATATATTGTTATGGACGTGATGTACGCCCTGCGGTGTTGCGGCAAGGGACGAAACAAAAAGAACGAAGAGAATGAAACTTGAGAAAAGAGTTGAGATAATTGAATCGAACAAAAAATAAAGACACTATTTTTCAACAGTTAACTTTGCAATCTGGTAAACGAAAAACGTTAGAAATCCTAATTAATTTGCCTAATTTGTGTAATAATCACTATCTTCCTATATCACAGTGATTCCTAAACTTAACTGCGGTCCGGACCCATCTAACAAAAACAAGGAATCTAATCTAGGAAATCTTAGGACCCACTTGACTATCTTAGCAAAATGGTGGATAAATACTGGTAATGCTCATAATCCCTAAGAAAGTGAATGATGGACTGTCATATAAAGAAACCAAACTTTATAATTTGTTTAATAACTAAAATATCTACTCTCAGCGTTGAATCATTACATTTTAGGGCTCACTAAATATTCGCTTGCGACCCACTGGGTGGTCGCGACCCATAAGTTTGGGTATCTCTGCTATATCACAATATATTAGGTCCTTACATATGAATTTGGCGTTTTGTACGGGAGGAATATAAAGTCAATTTTTCTTTTGTAAAATATATTTAATTAATCAAAGTATGCACCGTTGTTATCTATGCACTTTTGCCATCACATAGGTAGTTCATTGATCCCTTTACTAAAAAAACCATGGGGATGAGAATCAATAAACTCTTTGAAGGCGGTTTGGACTGCCGAATTTTTTTCCTTGTAAAAAGTTGTCCAAATTCCGGAAAAAAAGGTAGTCTGTTGGAGCAAGGTCCAGGGAGTACGGTGGATGTCGCAGACATTCCAATTGTAGCTCATCTAACTTAGTGGTTGTTTGTTGTGCAATGTGTGGTCTTGCATTGTCGTGAAGCAGCAGTGGCCTAGAGCGATTGACCAATCTCAGTTATTTAGCAGCTAGTTTTCCCTTCATGGTTTGCAGTTGCTGACAATAGATATCTGCCATAACCGTTTGGCCAGATTTTAGAAAGCCGTAGTGAACGACACCGGCGCTAGTCCATCAAACACTCAGAAGTAACTTTTTCTGAGTCAATTTTCGTTTAGGGCAGGATTTGGCTAGGTCTCCAGGGTTCAGCCATTGCGACGAGCGTTTCCGATTATCGTACAGTATCTACTTTTCATCACAAGTAATGATTCGATTTAAAATCCCTTCATTATTGTGTCGGTTGAGCAAAGTAACACAGCAGTGGACGCGTGTTTGCAAGTTCGATTCACTAAATTCATGAGGTACCCATCTTTCAAGTTTTTTTACTTTCCCGATTTGCTTCAAGTGGATTAATACAGTTTTATTACTTACACCGAAGCTTGCAGCTATCTCTGAAGTGCTTTGTGATGGATCTGCTTCCAGGATAGCCTTTAATTCTTCATTTTCCACTTTGGTCTCCGGCCGTCCACGGGGTTGATTCTGAAGGTCGAAATTTCCAGAACGAAAACGTTGATACCAAAAATGTACCGTGCTTTCTTTTGCGACACCAGCGCCGTACACATCATTAATCCTTCAAACTGTTTCTGCAGCACTGGTGCCACGGTAGAACTCGGAATAATGAGGAAAAAACAATTGAGTGATTGTTTTCAAAACTCAAATGTACCAGCTAAATGAATTTATAAATTTGAATTTGAAATTCTTGACCAAAGAGGAGATATTTCAGATCAAAGTGGTCAGTACGACAAAACGCTAATTTCATATGTAAGGACCTAATTTTTTTTTTGGAATGCCTAATAGTACTTAGTATGAAATTCAGATTTTTTTGAATAACTGGCGTGAAAGATGATCCGACCTTCAATCGATAGTAAGTGAAGTATAAATTAATCTGTTTCAGTTTGTTGATTTTTTTGTTATTATATAAATCATTAAAAAAACTGTGTTGTAAATAAATGCTAGAAATTTTTTTTGAGACAAAATGTTTAGTGAAGGATGGATTGTAATGTACACACTTTAATAAGTTACTTCATTTATTGGGGCGCGTAATAGCCATTTTTTTTATTTTTTAAAAATTTTACTCCTATAGTATAAATATGCCAACTTCCTAAACATCACTTAGCTGCTAATTTAATTTAAACTGCCAACAATAACGGGTAGCAACAACATAAATTTATTGTAGTCGCAAAAACGATATGTTTTGTATATAAAATTAGTCGAGCATTGTTCGGGAAGAGAGCCAGCTAGGGGCAAGGATGTAAACAAAGCTAATGCGTGGGCTACATTACATTGCTTTGATGTTGTGTTGCAACACGGCTGTAACCTTACTAAATGTTTCTGCTGAAACTTAAATAGTATTTGAAATTTATCTATTTAATAGTCATTTTAAAGTAGCTCTTAAATCGTAATTCTTTGAAATTAATATATTTACGAAAATTCATTCATTCTCCAATAATGAAACCTATTTCCATATTTACTGGGCAAACGACCAAACTGGTCATCTGATGTTACTACTCTTAACTGATCACCCAACACCATAAATGCTGCAGATGTATGCTGCTACAGCTCTATTGGCCAATGTTAATGTCCTGCACCTTTTAAGGAATAAGGATTATAAAAACGTAGAAGTATTTAAAGTAAAGGTACAATATACAGTGGCACACCCTTCGATATGACGTAATAAAAAATTATCCACGTCATTATTATATTTTTCAGTCATTTGCATCACATAAAATAATAATTGTATAGGCAGGTTTGTAATTTATACGAAAATTATTCGATAGTTAAGAAATTTATAGGCGCGTTACCACATACTCGAAATCGTAAATTGCCACCAACGTTAGTTGCGCCCTAATTTCAATTGGCGCACAGCACATCGTTGTTGAGCCATATAAATTTTCCTATTAATATATTCCCCAGCGAGCCGACATTTTCACCATATCTCGGTCGTAAACTCACGAATGTTTGAACATGTATATTTACAGCTAAGTAGTATCAACGAAAGATTGCGTTAACCTAGATAAAGGCTGGAAAGCGGGCCCTTCTCGGATGTTGACTTTCTATTTTTCGATAGCGAAGTCGATTCGATATTCGGACGTGGGCGGGCACGTTTCGTAACCTCCAGATGGTATTGGGATGCTAATCCTTTTCTGGTTGTGGAAATAGTAAACCAAGGAATTAATGAAAAACTAAAATAAGCTGTTTAAGCTTTTTTAATTAGTATCGATTCATCCTTAAAAAATACCACCGCACCAAGCGTATCATTTAACATGAATAATTAAGTAATACTCCGTAGTACAAACATTAATTATTTATTCATATCATAGTGGCACCTAAATTGGCATTCATGCGACACTTCGAGACACATTGTAGGACGATTTGCATACAATCGTGACGCCTTGCCCGGATAATATTTAGCTGAAAATGGCGTGTGCCGAACTCATCAATGGATATGACAGCATCGGATGATTCAATCGGTCACATTAAGAGAAAAGGCACGGTTTTAATACTCTTACATCGGTGCCCCACTCTCTTACTAAATGGTTGGGGTCATGAATTTAATGTTTTAAGTTGAACTCCGCTACTTCATAGTAAAACAACTGAACTATAAGGTAGTAAAATTAGTAACAAAAAATTACTTGTGTAAAAACTACTGTGTATCTTTTATAACAGTCTCTATACTCTTACCCTTTGATGATATTCTATTTATATATTTATTTACTTTATTATAGTCTTGTAATACCAACATACCATCATTATCACAGGGACTCGATCTCGAGGCTAGTGTAGAACCAAGCCATCATATGTACAAAATGTACAAAACATTGCCTGTTTTTATTTGATGCCTTAATAAGTTTTTTTTAAATTTAATAATAATTATTTGATTATTTAATTTTTCATATATATATCACCTACATTGTACCAAAACTTTGAAATTGATAAAGATTATAATGGCACTAATCTATTCTATCGAAAAATGATAAATGTCAGTTACAATAGGGTGAGTGGGAGGAAGATCGAACGGTTTTTTGATGAGATGCGCAGTGTTGTGTTTGACGTCTTGTAGAACAGTACATATTAACTTAAGCTAAAATTATATCTATAGTGAATAAAGTAC
>DWLR01002765.1:0-14730 GCA_018246295.1 Papilio alexanor hazarajatica | reverse complement strand
GATGCTGGTCAGAACGTTACAGTCAATGGTGACCGCTATAGAGCCAGGATTACTGACTTTTTCCTTCATCAGTTGAATAAGCATGATGTTCAGGAGCTGTGATTTCAACAAGACGGTGCAACATGTCACACAGCTCGTGCCACGATTGATTTATTGAGGGAAATGTTTGGTAACCGCATAGTTTCACGTTTCGGACCCGTGAATTGCCCTCCAAGATCGAACGCCCCTAGACTATTTTCTGGTTGGACATGTGAAGTCGCTAGTCTATACCGATAAGCCCGAAGCGATTGACCACTTGGAGGACACATTCGCCGCGTTATTGCCGATATACGGCCACAAATGTTAGAAAAAGTCATCGAAAATTAGGCCGTCAGATTTAACTACGTCAGAGCCAGCCGCGGCGATCATAAGCCAGAAGTCATATTTAAATTATAATGCCAGAAGATTATCTTTCGAATACAGTAAATTTCATGTCAATTAAAAAAATCATCTTTATTTTATTAGATTTCAAAGTTCTATACCTCTATAAAAAAACACCCTATATTATTAGTTCTGTTTGAATGTATAATCATATAGATGATTAATAATACACAAATTTAAAGATTGCGATATTTATTTTATGATACTTTTCATCATTTGTCATAGAGAAAGATTTTAGCCTTAAAACATCAAACTGGCAATAAAAAAAACACCATTATGTTAAATAGGGAAACCTCAAGCATTTTGTAAACTGTAATAGTTTAATTTGTATTTTTAATACATGAAACAATATAATCATATATATATATATATATAATAAGTACACTATTCATTTTCAGTACAAAGTTTCTTAACATTTTTAGTCTGAACAGTAAATAGAGAGTTTGAAGCGCTAACATTCTAATGGTTATGGGTGCAGATTCCTGATGGTGAGGTAGGGGATTTGAATCCGCCATTCGATTATTGTCGTAAACCATATCCTAGCACAAGCTTCTAATTTTAGTTGAAGTGATTACAAAAATTGTTAAGAAATGATTACTAATGCTTTATCCAATAATCTTTTAAAGTTTTTTTTTTTTAACAAAATCAAAACCGACTTCAAAGTATGATGTGCCGAATCAAATTACAAAAAATCAGCCATTTCAGCTAGGAAAGTAGGAAATGAACGCTTACAAAACCGCGGCTAACACCTAGTTTTATTTGTATGGAACTTATATCCACGCTACGTCTCATTACAAATCAATTAAATCCAAACAGGGCTTGTTTAAAGTCTACCGATATGTCAATTTTCGTTATATCTTCGCAACCCAATTTCAATGACATTCAAAATTAAATGGGACCCAAATGAGAATTTCTCCTTTCAATTTTTTTTATATTCAAAAGCCAACAACTTAAATAACAGACAATAGGAAGACAAACAAGTTATTCAGACATAACACATAATAATAGGAGTAAAACTTCTTTATGTTCTGAGGCGGCCTCAAGTGATTGCGCGTGAAACGGATCACCTGTCGTGTGCCTCAGTTTCAGTTCCGCTAATTAATTTATGTTTATCTTAACATATTGTTTAGGGAACTTAGTAACGTTCAAAATAAACATATTAGCTCGTAATATAAGAATATATTACGAGCAATTTACACGATTATTACAAAACTCAGTTAGACGCAACCTGATCCTTAGAACAAAATAAAGTTATCTAACCGTGATATATTTAACACTGACGCTGGTTGCTTATTCCAATTCAATGAGAATTTGATGTCAAATGACTAATTGTAAAAACCATTTTATTGCAATTTCGGCTGCGTCAATAACTTACATCTTAATTAAAAAATAAGTGAATTCGTAAGATTGATTTTCATGGTACAACAGCCAATTAAATCGAAAATCCTGCAGTTAATTATTATTAAGGTGACGAACAAAAAAAAAATAAGTGCGTCTAAATGTCTGAATTATTCATAAGATTTTGGAGATTTCGGATCGAACGACAGTAAAAGCAAACAATTTCGTCGTTTATTGAATTCATAACAAAGACGGAGTTTCGTATGATTTTCTCGAAATTACAAGAGAACTGTCAATAATGAATAAGAATAAATTATATTATATTTTTTTTATTACGTTAACATTTTTCAAAAAACCAAGATGAGGTTTACTAAAAGTTGGAATTACTTACATCATAGGAATGTAATAAGTCGCGAAACGTCACATTTCCCACCCGGTTAGTATGTGGGTACCTTCAAGAGAAGAAAGATAACACTAGTCCCTGTCATCTTTCGAACCCGTCGCCGCTTATGTCGAATAGGTTTGTAATGAAGCACAACTTTGATAATTACAACAATAGCAACATCTGTTGCACGAATGGACTCGCTCGATCAGTAAAATACCACGAACTAACAGAAGAAAATGAGTTAAAGTTAGCTAGCTAGTAAGCAATTCTGTGTTTCGTCAGGTAGGTGAGGTGCTGGAGAACTAATTTCAATCGTCTTCTCATTCCTATAGGAGGTGAAAATAATTTGACGGAGGAGAGGATGATAGGAAAATAAACATTATTTTTTGTCTATCCTCTCTTTTCCATCAATTAAAGGTAATCATTTTTCTATAAAAAAAAATGGTACCGTTTATGATTTTTCAGATAAACGCTTTTGATATACAAAATGATTATTAAACCATAATAAATAAAATAAAAAAAAATACTTTGCTATTATCCGTAGAAATAAATTATAAAAAGCTAGTAAAGTCCGTATTACTGCTATCCAATATGTATTATGACATTCTTTTTGTCAGCAATCAAGTGAGGGTTTTAGTTACAAATGTATCATAGTTTGTCCCTGCTTTGTCCTGCGTAATGGACGAAAAGACAGGGATTATTATTTTTTACGCTTTTGTGTCAAGATATTCAGCGGAGTAACGTTTACGTCATGTGCCATATTTGTTCTTATTTTGTTATAAATAAATCTAAGAAAACTCACGGTAGTAAATAATGTAGATAAATAGAGATGAGGTCATTAATATTCATATTTCTTATGCTAGCTGTTTTTGTCGCGATTATTTTATCTCAAGAAAAAGGAAAATTCGTGATAAAGTAAGAAAAAAAACAATGCAAAAACTTAAGAGGGAATAAAATAAGTTATAAAAAACTAGCAAGTCTCAGTACATGAATTAGATTGTAGAAACACTAGGAGACTAATTGAGATATGAAGACTGAAGACTAACTAAAAGAACTGCAAAGTATAACATATTATAAATTCGTTATTTAATAATAGTAGGTGGCTAACAAGCATGTGGTTCATATGAGTTACTGCTGTGACTTCGTCGCCTTCATCTACTATTTCCGTTACGCCTGAGCGTTATTAAGTCATCGCTACCAATAGGCACCTACAACAAGCTAATGAGTCAAAGATTAGAAAAAGACTATTCTCATTTCTTGTTCATCTCCTCCTCCATGAAATCCTGTTTCTATCCCCTCCTTATTAAAATTTTTGGGAAGGAGGAGAGTGCTAGAATAAAGTCTCTGATGCCTCACTCATCAGACGAAATGCAGAATACATCTATTTCGTGACTGTCTTCTGGGAGGTTGTAGTATTTCATCGGTCAAGTCACCCATTCGAGCAACAGATTTTTCGTTTTCTCTATCTGCCTCTCAAGGTCACAGATGAGTTGTTTCTTTTCATAGCTTATTCTTAATTTCACAACGAAAATGGTGCGGAATAAACGTATATGATAGTTTTAAGTTGTTAATAGTATAGAACAATCTAGGCGATAGGTATTCCTAAAAACAGCAATAGCTGTATTAAATTATTATGTCCTTATTTAGTTTCTTATCCATTCCCAGGCATTTCCAAAAAAATAGGTAATGTATTTATAATTAGTCTAATATACATATAATGAAGTGAGCTTTAGACAGTAGTAGAGTCCGCAACAATATTTTGCATGAATGACCCGCTCGACCGGTGAAATACCACGACCTTATAGAACACAGGTGTTAAATAGAAATATTCTGCGTTACGTCTAATTAGCAAAGTGCCTCAGGCCTAATTTTAGTCCTTTTTCCTTTCCCGCCCTTTAGTTATTAGGAAAAGATGGGAAGAGAAATAAAATTTGACGGGGAAGGGGATGGATAAAAGTAAATGTTAATTTTTCTGTCTATCCCCTACTCTGTCTGTTAAAGGTAGGCAATGGATCTGCGACTCGCGGTCGCGATAGCGCACTCGTTAGCCACCTTCTTTTATAAAAAAGAAACATAATATTTATTAAACATAATATATCACTTAATTTTTCTTAATTGTAATCTTCTTAAATATGTATGTAAATGGCATACACTTCAATCGAAAATAATTTGAATAATCTGTTGCGGAAAATGATGATCCTTAATATAATAGGTTGGACCTTCATAAACCATTAAACATCTGCTGCAAGGCTCTTCGTAGGTCCAAGAACAATGAGTGTTATGGTCATTAACATATGAATGCCTCTATTAATTTCAACAGTATTACAATAGTACCATTTCAAATATGTATACATTTTGAAATGTGAAAATGTATGCCTTTAATTCGGTCAGATGGAGTAACATCTGCAAGGCTATGGATAGATTTGAAGTCCCTCCATATCTCAGGAAGATTGTACGTAGCTACTTAAGTGACACGGACTCTTGATTACCATACAAAAGATGGACCAGAAACGTACAAAATTACAGGAGGTGTACCACAAAGATCAGTGCTCGGACCATTTCTGTGGAACATTATGTACGACGGGCTGTTGAATCTACCGCTACCAATGCTGCAACGGTGACAGTAGTTGCCAAGCACATCGAAGAAGCTTACCGACGCATACAGACGTGGATGACGTCGACGGGACTAAAGCTAGCCGAACAAAAGACAGAGGAAATATTTGCCACGAGTCGAAAGAAAGTGGAAAAGGTAACACTGGTCGTGGGCTCGAGCTACATCACAACCCAAACACAAATACAACACAAACACAGGCACTTTGGAGTCATTCTAGATTTCAGGTTAAGCTACAATTTCAATGTCGAGTGTGCGGTAATGAAAACCGCGAGAGTGACGACGGTGCTTGAAAGATTTATGCCAAATATTGGAGGCCCCTGGCAAAGGAAGACGAATCTTCTAACGGCGGTAAGTACTTCTGTTCTGGTTTATGGGATCCCCATATGGATCGATGCCCTTAGTACTAAGACAAACAGACGGAAGGAAGGTAGAGTCAGTGTACCGGGTAAACGCACTCAGAATAGCTAGTGCTTTCCGCACAGAGTCAACGGATGCAGTCTACCTAATCCTGGCAGAAGAAAGAAAAATATTATTCGACGCAAGGAATGAACCGAAGGAAAATCGCAAGAAGCCACAAGTCATAAGACAGCAAAGCGTCATTAAATGGCAACAAAAGTGGGACCAGTCATCTAAAGGACATTGGACGCATACAGTTATCGGATGGTTCGATAGATGGATTGACCAAAAACACGGAGAGGTCAACTTTTATCTGACGCAAATGCTGACGGGACACGGATGCTTCCGAGCATACCTACACCGCTTTCGGCACGACGACCATCCCGATTGTCCACGCGGATACGGTGAGCCCGAAGACGCTGAACACGTGTTGTTCGATTGCCCGACCCTTCGATGGAGTTACACTACAGTTGGAAACCTGATACATAACATGCTCAAGACAGAAGAAGCATGGAACAAAGTAAGCCAATATGCCAATATAACGCTATAGTGCTGAAGAAATTGCAACATGCTGAGGAAGAACGGCACAGAACCAATTAAACGGACTAAAGAGCTAAATATGAGGAAAAGGAAAAGCAAAGATTGCTGAGACCACCCCCATGAAGGAATTCTTGATGGTAGTTTCATGGGGTTTTGAAAAAAGTCCATAGAGTGGGTTTCATTAGTCGATATGGGCTTCATGTTAGGATAGGTGAATACCAATGACGCCGAAAAAAAAAGAGATTAAGATATCTCACGCACTCTTAATGCATTCAGTGAGATAGCCTTATTTAATCATACTGATATTCAACCGTTCAAAAACCGTCTCGCTTTAATGACGAAAACAGCTAACTAAAATATCACGATAAGGGAACGAGTCCTGACACCGTAATTGCTGAAAGCGTCAGCGTTTGACGCTAAATAAAATGTACATTGTATATATTAAATGTCCGTGTGGAAACCTAATTTTTCGCACCAATCCCATAGGGTCTGAGAAGACGAAATCAACAGTTTTGCGCGCGCGGCCACGCTACGACCCAACCCACCCCTCAGTCTGCCCTTAGACGTGGGGAAGAGTGTACGTCTTTCTAGGCATCCGCAAACGCTCACGACGTCGATGTAGACAAATCTTGACAGAAAGAGTTTGTGTCTTACGGTGGTAAATTATAAAATATTTAATCACTTAAACTGGATAACTTAGACCAGTCTGCATTAATTTTGAAACTTTAGCAGTTCTTTCGTGTGTTTTGCGAGTTCCCCAACTGTGTATAAACGATGTGGTGTAAAACTGAAGGGGGGTGACTATGAACGTAATGACAGAATGATTGAGATCGCAAAATGATCACCAGAAACACGGAACGGCACTGAACGTGTAACGAGGTAATAAAATTTTAAATAAACATTTTACATAAAGTTTATTTCATCCGAAAAATAATATAGGTTTACTGAACGGTCTGCTGATAATTATGTTGTAATAATTGTGCTATTTTATGTGTTTTACATACACTCTTATTCATTAATTATAATGATAAAATTAAAAAAAGTCATTATATAATTTTAAAGTATTATAATAATTAATCCCTTTTTAAGAAAACTTATCTTTGGTTTGCACCGAAAGCAATCATTTGTTTTAATTCTATTATATTTAGTATCTTTTTATTTTCCACTTATTACATATTTAATTCTTACTTTAAATATCTTCAAACAAAAAAATTGTATTCTTTTAAAAAAACAACCTCAAATGATGATAAGTAATCAGAAATCCAGTTTTAACATTTAGAACTTCATAGTCTGTCTATTTTTGAGTTTAAAGCAAAGCAAATAAATTAATTTTTATACTATATATAATGCTTATAAATGTTTTCGAAAAGAAAATTAAGAAAATACATACCTTAAATAATTAAGGTATGTATTTGTTCTTGTAAACTGGAGGAATACTACAAAAAATAATACAGAGATAAAGTTTAATGTCAATTAATACTCTATACCTAATCATACGCGTGTACGCGCATTCAACAAAGAATTATGAAGGTCACATCTATGACCTAAACATTTATATTAATTAATGTAATGAAAGAGATCGAAACAGTTGGCACTTTCGCCAATAATGTGAATGTGGCACCCGACTAATAGATTATAGATAATGGCAGAGATGGGAAAACCCATTTAATTTTTATTACATTAAATTAAAATATTTAATTCATCATTTTATATGTATCATTACCAAGTTTGGTACCAAGGTTATGAGCTTTTAAAGCTAAGAATTATTGTTAAAGTTATCCATCAACCGGATTTAGGCTAATATTAACCTTAACCGGACGAGTTGCAGGGGACTTTGCGATCCTTTCGAGATAGTGGATAGATATGAAAAGGAGTGAATAAAACGAGACGCTACTTTCGACTACTTCTTATTTGATTTATACAAGTTCAAAGTGCTACTGAGACCACTATGTATCTAAACTGCTACGAAGCAGAAATAGGCATATTAAATTGACAGATAGTGAGAAAGATTTTCCACTAAATTTCTTATGAAACTTTGTGCATAAAATTACTTTCAAAACTTTTTTCTTGTATTTACTAACTATTCACTATATGTATATAAATGTCAAAATTTATTTAATAATTTGATCAGTTTAAAAAGTGTAAAACAATATTTTTTTCTAAATAATAAATAGATTAATTTAATATTCGTCTATTATTCTTTCCTTCTCTATTTTCCATTTTTAACAGATACAATTTATATTTATAAAATAAAGCAATTATATTAATAATAGCAATTAAAAAGTATACAACTTTTTAATTGGTTAAATTAATGTCTTTTCGTTCTAACTGGAGTGGCGCAGTCACCCAAAGTGGGCCTTGGCCTCCGACAGTAAAAGTCTCCACTTTTTAGTCACCATAAAACAAACTACTTTATTAATAATAATGTGAAACAAATATAAAACAGTTATATTAAAAACAATTTATTTGTCATACTGGAATATCCTTGTCCAAGTTTCAGAAACTAATTCCCAGCATCCATTACATCACTCATTTCAGTTTCACTAGTCTCTGAATGGCCTTGTAAATGGACAGATTGAAAGCGCGCTGTACAAGTTTAGTTGTTGTATTGAGAATGTCAACAATAATCTTCATTCCACCTTTCATAGAGCTACCAACGTTGTTATCTAATTTTCGCTTTACTGACGTGATGGTAAATTTCTTCGCGAGTATGTTTGTATCAAGATATGTATCTATGTCCATTATATTGCTCTTGTAGCCTAAACGGCTGGACCGATTTTGAAGAGTGAGGTGTGATTTGATTCGTATTATTCCCCGAAAGGTTTTAGGGTATAGTCGGGTTCATTGTCTTTTTTTTTAACTACTGGTATCATTAAGCATTTCATACATTATTGTCTATAAGCGCTCTAAAATTATATCTGTAATGCTTACTTTCGCTATATATTGTCAACCGTTAACCAGTATCTTAAACGTTATTTTAAAATAACTATATATATATATATATAGTTACAGACAGCTATAACAAAAAAAACGAACATGTTCAATATTTCAATAAAATGTTACTATTGTATAAAAACGAAAGATTTGAAACTTTTGTATAAAAAGAAAACCCTTACAGCCTTATAGCTTATTTGATACACCGTTTATTATTAAAAATATTTCTCAAAGCTCATTGAAGTATTGAACGGTTCAGATGAAACGAACAAGTTTTTTTTTTAATTAAAAAAAACGTTACAAATCTTTCAGGGTACAAAGATTTGTATTTTTGGTTTCTAAACCATTAAAGAATTTAGGCAGGAATAAATTGTTCATTCGTGTTTAATTTGTTTATTCTTATAATTAGTTCATTTGTGTAAAATTTAACATTGAAAGAAGTATAAAATATATATCTTACAAACAGTAAATTATTTTTAAAAACCTATGAACTCGACTGACGGTGTACATCCCTATGACATACCGGGGAAGAATACAAATTGAATCGCACGTCATCATTTAAATTAAACATATGACTGGATGGGTATAACTGGATTCAAAAATCCTGACGAAACTCAAGAGCTAACAAGAAAAACTTGGCTAGGAATGTAATTGTCTTAAATATGTTCTGGGCTTCTGTTTATCCGGTTGTTGGTCTCGACTGCCTTCTTATTCATAATGTACTGTCTCGTCATCTGTACTTGACAGGGAAGTTTGTCATGGATTCATTAATCTTCTATTTCTATATAATAAAATCATCTTCGCATCCATAATATATGGAACAATTGTAGCTACTCGATAACACATTGACTTGGAAACATTAAAATTCAAACATAAAAGCTTTCTCTAAAAATAAATTAGGTCGAGCTTACATTGAAAGGTCTTTAATTAAGGTCATTAAAGATTAAGGGTACGAGATGGACAGAGCGAGCAATTAAAGGGCCTTTGATTAGTACAGTTTTATTATACAAACAAAATATTAACAAAATGTTATATTACTAACGCCTTTCTGAGCACGTTACCAGTAAAGAATTACGGTACTCGGAGAATTATTTACATTTATAACAATGTATTTAAACTAATTATCAGAAACAAAGACGTACCGCATGTTTACGTATATAGATAGATACGATACAATAATGAAACAACAATCAAATTCTGGAGATTCTTTTTCTGGAGAAAAAAACTTGAAGAAACTACCTATTTTCAAAAATAATCAACAATTGGATAATGCTTAAAACAAAATTATAACATCAATTTACGATGTTATTTTCCAAAAAAATAAGTTACTTTCAATTCAAAAACCTTTTAAAAATTATAAAAACGTGTCTGTTTTAAATACTATGTGTTATCTTGCTTTCGTCAATTTCTTAATATTTATCGATTTCGTAATTCTACCTAGGATCTACCTTTGAATGTATTATCGTTTTGATAGGTTCAAACGTACAAGAAGTTAATACAGTATTATAAAGCAAGCAATTCTTGTATAGAGTAATCGGCTACATCAGAAGTGGCTCTAACAATTTGGATGAAATTTTGAAATGGTGGATGTGTCTTATTAAAGATATTAATACGTAAACAATTTATGCACCATAATATGAGACACGTATGTATGTATACGTGCACCATTTTTTGATAGGTATGGCGTTGTCTATTGTTTTAGTGCTGTCAAGGATGATGTTGTCTAAATTAAAATATCGCATATTTTTGTTGGATGGTGCTATCTTATGATATTATTCGAATACTAAATATCTATTCCGATGAGAAGCAGAGCTAAGCTTGGTCCAGCTAGTGTGCTTTCTATTCACAAAAAGTCATAATAATGTAACTTACAATGCCCAGCAAAATAATGAACTGCAGCAAAGATTATGAGAACCGACTAAGCCTTAATACCTTATTGTCTCATCGTTCGCCTTCAATTTAATGCTCGTTTAGTAACTTTAAATGATTTACCTTGTGAAATAATATGAAAAATAAGATAAAATCTTTTACATTCCATTTGAATAGCTTTTGTTTAATTATAAACGATTTACTTATCATTAGTTTGCTTCCAATCTCTGGTATAAATTGGGTTTAGTTAACTTTGTCTTTATATGACTATATCATTATTTTTACATTATTTTAACAGTTTCAAAATGGTACTTTTATGGAGTCATGGAGCGTCCCAGTGTCAAATCATTATAATATACTTAGAAGGTTAACTCTCCTGTTAAAAGAGTCTCTTTAGGTTAGTAGTCATTTCTCAAAAATTATTAATTACATTATCTGAATTATTTCTTACAGAGGAGACGATATGAGAAAGAAAACTGAATGGCAAATCTCGAATGTTATGCTTCATAAATAATACGTGCGCATTGAAAATCATGTTAAACGTTACGGTGCAGAGCCTATCAGCATCTATATGCGCGATATAGGTCGCGTTTTAAAATTATACTTGTAATAATGTATTAAACATAAAATTCAAAGTAGTTGTTAGAAAGTCAACCGGATGCAGGTTGAATGCGCTCCATTGTTCAGACTGGAGCAAACGAACCGCAAATATAACTTTGCAACTCTTGCGTACCGTTGCATTTTTTTATTGAATAATTGTCTGCTAATAATACAATTTTTATAAAATAGAGCTTGCGCCTGATGCATTTTAGTTGTGTTCAAGTGGTGAAGTATACAATCTATAACATTTATTTCTGCGTTATGTTTCCTGAGATCTGAAACTTAGGGAAGAAGTTTGCACGACTATGAAACGCTATACGGCTATTGAAATTCACATCATGAAAAACAAATCTTTTCTTAGTACCAGTGATTTTAAATGTAAACCCTATTCAATACCACATTCCTCTTAAGTCATCATTTCTACAGGTAACTATGACACCGTTGTTTGAACACGCATAGAAGATGAACACTATGGGATGAAACTATATGAATACATTTAATTACAACGTCACGGCATTCGCCATTCCTGGATACATTTAAAGAGTAAGCGTAAAAGAATGACTTAAACCAAACACTTGTGTTATATTTATTAATACTACTTCATTTCTGTTGAAGCTAACTAACTAAATTAAAGTAACAACGATCATAAGTGTTTAAAGGAGTAAATCATAGTTATGCAAGAAGTCGTGTGGAGGTTAATAATTTGACAAAAAAAGCGGCAGTCACAATATAGATTTACTAGTTAGTATTACTAATACGAAATATTAACAAAAAATATCGAAATCTTACCGTATGTGACAAAAACTCGTATAGTATATAAAAGCGCTTACGACGGAGAAAAGAATGGCTTTTAATTTTCTTTTATCAACGTGTGACAACTCGAGAATATCTCGTGTAATTTGTTTCTCGTCATCGCATCATCGTAATACGTAATACTCTGTGTAAAACCATGATGAGATATAAAAGGATAAATAAAAAGGGAAAGAAATGTATAAATAAATGTTAAACTTTTCAAATATTCTATTTTGCATTTGAGAAGGACTTTTGAGTTGTAAAATACCAAGATATGAAATTAAAATTGGAAAAGTCCACAGATTGTCGGCAATAGGTTTTTTTTTTTTTAATTTATATCATTCTGTAATTAAACTTAACCACAAGCAATCATTTAGCATAAAATATGTATATTTTATCAAAATAGTGACGCTCTTTGTATGGTACTATTTATATGGTGACACCAAAAGGTTTTTTTTTAAGTAAAATTTTTCCAAAATGTAAGTTCTGTAATTGAAAAGTGGACACAACCCATTTTGGTTCTAAACCCCTGTCACAGTATATTATAATGATATGAACAGAGATTCAATGCCGAATCTTTTGTACAACACGCTTCAACACAGTGTAATATTCGGGGAAACGCGGAAGAGCGACACCCGGTACACGTGGGACACGTTCAAGGTTTGCGTCAGAGTAAAAAGCGGGTCATGGATGTAAGTACGAGGATTGCGAACTGGAACGGACGATGTCTAAGACATGAGCAAGAAAAAAATGACGATTGATAAAAAGACGTGGCAGAAAACGTGTTATGCCGATCCCATTTTAACTTGGGAAAAGGGTAAGAAAATTATGACGATGAACGGAGATTGAAATCGTGTTTATCTAGCTTGAGTTACATATAAACCGAATAAAAATAATATATATAATAATAAAAGAATATGAGTCTTCGCCCTTCTATATAAATAAAAAATAAAAACAAGAGTCTCAGCTACAATAAATAGTTTAATACTGTATCATGTGAAATGTGAATCGCGGAACATAACACGATTTTCCTCAAAGCGTAGAGGGAACGCTGTAAATGATTTACGGTCTTAGTTATGGCAGAGAACATGTTAGTATATTACATTGTAACAGATCGAGTGCGATGTTAGAGAAGAATAATCCGAGATTAGGCACGAATTAACGTATGGCTGTTGCTGAAAATATTTATTTGTATACTTATCAATAGCCCATCAACAATAGCTAATATATAATTAATTTCGTCTATTTAATTCGAAAGTTTAAAACATTTTATAAGAGTAATTTGTTAATTTACGAGTACGATCGAATTTGTTCGGCGTGAGAGGATATAAAGGAAGGCTGTGTTGGTAGGGGAAGTCATAGGAAGAACTTATATCGACGTGATCGGTAATATACTAGAAACAGCGATGTGATGAAAGAGTGAGAAGTGTACGAAGTGGCAAAGGGCGTGAGTTTAATTAATAAAATTGTAAAATAGAAGATATTTCAGCATACAGTTCGCTCTAATGTCCCAATATTATAAACGACAATAAAACAAGGAATCCATCATAAAATATTCGATTCAAAAACTTCAATAACATCGGTTAACGGTGGGCGCTATTATTATATAAGAAATGTATCATATGCTTCCGTCAGATCCAATATGTGTCGGACTAGTCTTGTATGCTTGTAGCTCGTATATGTATGTATATGTGTACATGTATATATATATATATATATTATGTGTAAGTTTATTACTTGTATATCATCTATTATTTATATAATATTAAATAAATAATATATGCGTATCCATAAATTATGATCGATCACCTTAATGGAGCATTCGCAATAGAATCAGATTTTGGTATCTGAAAAATCCAAAAAATAAAAGCTGACCAAATATTAATATTTTTAATCACTTATATTTTTTAGTTATAGTAATACAAAGAAAATTAAAGTGAAAGTCACAGCAAACGTTTGTATTTCCGTCTGTTCGTGTTTGATGAAATTCTCCGGCATGAAAGCTTGCATTTAACATTTAGCGTTAAATTACACAATACTTAATTGAAAGCTACTATTACAAAAGTGGTAAGTTTCTAAGAAACACAAACATACATTGGCATATATTATATTGTAGTGGTTGCTAAATTTCAGATAAAAGAATTTGTTATAACTCCATCCTATCTTTTTAATCTTATGAATGTCTCGATATCATATTAAATATATTACAAAGATTCTATTGGTCCAAACAAGAACCTTCTGTTCCAATTCTTCAAGACCAATCTCGCCGCGCGCGCTAGTGATGAATTATTTATGATGTACTGTAACACTCAATCGATAAAAGATATTTGGACACGTATTGATCGCTGGGGCATAATGTATCTGTGTTGAGGACATTAACAACGGTATTTGTATACAAACCTCGTAACTATAACAGCTACTGGCCTTGAGTTCTGGATTTAATTGTCAGCTGTTGCAAAGTAAGTTACAGTGATCAGAGGTACACTGTTAGACGTATAAGCCTAATGTCCGTCCGTAAGCGACCCGCTACTCGGTGGCACCCTTATTCTATAAAAAGGTCGTATTGAAAATAGCCCCCAAAAAACTTATAACATCGATAAAACCACAAGAGAACAAGGAATAGTTAATATATACATATAATAAAATCGTAACTGATCCGTGTCTGTACACCAATTGCTTACCAATGCTATAGAACAACGATTTTTAAAATGTTTGTTTATCTGTTTGTCTGTTACATTATTCGCGCTAAACTCAAAAACGGCTTTACCGATTTGGATGCGGTTTTCACCGATGTGTAGTAATTAGCTTCAATCGTTAGATTAAGTTTTTATTTCATCTAAAT
>DWLR01002764.1:0-14731 GCA_018246295.1 Papilio alexanor hazarajatica | reverse complement strand
TATATATATATATATATATATATATATAGTAGTTGTATCTTATTTATTTCATCGCAAATAGTATAGATCTTTATCTTTTTATATGCACCTATAATTTTACAAAAGTTATAAAAATCTGATTAATGATCTATCTATATAGATCTATCTATCTATATATATATGATATATCTATCTATATGTAAATTCTGATAAATAATGTTTATTGTTTTCTTAAACAACGTTGGCACAATAAGATATTGTTTATAAAGATAGTTTATGTTTCTTCTTCTAGCCAGTATTGTAGTTGTTCTATGGTAACCAGTTCGACGGAACTTGTGTGTATTTATGCGTATGTATAAATCATGTTCTACAAATAATCTGAATAGCTCTAGTACTATCGACGTTTGTTTTCTTTTTCTCTCTTTTTAAATTTCCGTTATTACCTTTCAGTCGACAGCTCCATTATATTTACGACTCGTTCGACTTTATGAAAGTTATTAAACACGCTTTGTTGGCTTTAAATATTTTTCCTTTTCCTTTGAAAGCTTCTCTTCAAACGAAATTTCGTCTAAATGGAAACCTTCCGATGAAATTATTGGACCTGAAATTTTCTTTTTACTTCATATGTAAGCACTCTTGTTAAAACGCAAGTTCAGTGAGTTTAAAAAAATATGAATACCAAACCGGATACGTTTAAGTAAGAGAAACTATTGCAATGATGGTTGAGAGATGAAAAAAATAGCAAATGTCCATGGACATCGGTAACCGCTTATTATTAGGCGACACGTTGCTCGTTTGCTATTTTTCATGTAAAAAAAAATAAAAATAAAAAAGTGGGAACAGGGCAGTTGAAACATGATGATATAACAAATATTAACAAGTTTAAAAATATAAAAAAAACTATTTCCTCTAAAATAATTCAACAACTAATAAAAAAAATAATTAGTAAATAAAACACGTCTTCACAACATTTTCGTACCAATGTAGATGCAAAAAATAATGTTTAAAGTTGACGCTCAAGAACTCGTAGGTCTTATAGAGATTTTTCTTGTCACTAACTATTCCAAATAAGCTTAAAATATTTTATATTAAATCCTATCCTTATACATGAAAACCTTCGATTCCATGATCTCTCCTCTTTTGTGTTTAAATTTGTATTGATACACACACCCATCGCATCAGCTATTTATTCTATTGGAAAATGAAAGGTAGGATACTCAGTGAGCTCATATTGCCGTTAACCTAAACGGCAAAGTATTAAACATACGGCCGTCGTTTTACACTGGCTGAATGAGAAATCACTTTTTCCTCTCAATGTTAAAATCTTTAGATACATATCTTATTTTTCCGTACATGTATACTAAGCTCATCCGAAACCATTGGACATAATTACGAGTGTATGTGTTGATAGGATATCAAGATAATTTAGATTTACAATACACAGGACTGTGTACTGTCTCCCAGATTGTTTGTTCTGCATATCAATGACATGCTGCAAATAAGCAAGCATCCTTGCTATGCAGACACGGCTCGCTATAATATTTCTCAGGGTACCGTCATTGAGAACCGGAAAAAAATTATATCTTAACTTGAGACATTATTGGGTGATATTTCGGATTGGAGTCGACAAAATCTCGATTTTAACCCCTAAAAAGACACAAGTTTGGCCGTTTACCGCTATAAAACAACGTAAATCTTCGCTTCAAGAACACTCCTCCTGGCTTCCATACCATCTTCTACCATTTGACTGCAAACAACAGAGAGAAATTCGAATCGTCAACAACCGAGCCCTTACTGATCGGCTTGATCCTCTGGCATTGCGTAGAGACGATGCGTCTCTGCATTTTCTACCGTCTATACTATGGGGAGTGTTTCGAAGAAATGTTTGGAACAATTCTTGCCACTGCGTTTCGCTATCGCACAACACGATTTCAGATACCATCCCCATCACCTTGATGGTTGGCATTCCACAACCATACGGTTGCGGTCAACAAGACAGTACTCTTTCCTTAAAGGCTGGCAACGCATCTGCGGTTCCTCTAGTTTTGCGGCTGTGCATGGGCGTCGGTTCACTTAATGTTAAGCGTCCCGCTGATCGTTTGCCTCCTTATTCAATGAAGAAAAAAAAACAGTGAAAAAAAATAGATGACGCACCCGTCGGGCTCCATGACACGTTTTCAATTCATTGACAATTAATAAAAAAAGCATTAACTTAATCGGGTATTGCCAGTAACGGATCCAATAAACAACGTCTATTTTTTATCCGCTCTTGAATTATAAAATTATCTGAATATATAAAATTTAAAACGACGTTCTAATTTTTTAATTCTCTCCTTTTTCAATTGAATCACTTCTGACCTACTTGCACAATTAATAAATTTGAATTTGAAACTCTTAGCTGCTTGAATCCTTATTTGAACGTAATTTATTTCTATAGTTGATTTATGAGTGGAATATTTACACTCATAAAAATTAAACGAACTTTGTAACGACTTTGTAACAGAAAAATTTAAAACTAGGTTTAATTCGTCGTATACTAATATTTCTACTGTTACAATAATTTATTTAAATCTGAGTAGGTAATATATCTATTAAATTTTAGTACAAGCTATGAATGTTTCCTATCTTATAAATCAGTTACAATTTTTAAAAGAGAGTTTAAACAAGCAGTGGCTAATGAATGCATTTTGTAGTCTCGTGTGTTATTCCTTAATACAAAAACCCATAAGTATATAATTGTGTCACAATGGTTTGTCAATGGACTTCTTATCAAGGAGTCCATTGACAAACCATTGTGACAATTTTACAATCCCAATACATAATGATTTTCCAGTCCTCCATCAAGCCCAAAAAAAAATAGCAAAATTGAGGGCTCCTATGTTATGGACGAGTAGTTAGATCGACCTCATTGACAAGTTAACATTAAGTGATATTTTGATAAATCACTAATTTATTCACTATATAAAAAGACGATAAACTCATAAAGAAAATATTAGAAGTTTTGAGTACACTTAATTGGAAATTAAAGATAATTGAATTTTATAAAAATAAATAAACTTATGAAAGTAAAAAACACTCAAAACGTAATGAGATCAAAGCAAACAGTTTCATGAACGTCTTGCGATTTGGCATAGATGTACTAATTAAAAGGAAAGTTTAATGACTTCACTGTTATTTATTAAGACGTTATTCGCCTTCACTAGAATGCTTAAACATATCTTTTTGTTAATGATCAATTGCCGGATTCAATTATTTACCGTAATCAGTTTTATAGCGGTGTGTCGTTTCGAGACCTGAGACCAGAAATCCCGGCAAAAATATAAACTTCAAAACACTATTGACTAATCGTTAATCTAACTTTTACTATATTACTAGCATAAATATACAATCGCCTTCAGGAAATACGTTATCTTAATTCCATTCGTTTGTTACTTGAACGTGAGTTTAATACGAATAAATATACATTTTACACAAGTGAGATAAAATCCAACAAATCCGATTAAATTTGTCGTCCTTCATCACATCATTATATTACCTATGATACTACGGAGAAGAATACAAATTAAAGAAAACCTCACTCTTTAAAATCGGTCAAGCCTTAGTCTACAGAGCATAATGGAACGGAAATAATCATATACATACGCGCTAAAACCATACTTCTACATTCGGCGGCCAGTATTTTTAATTTTCTCTTGTATGCTATTTAAAAAACTACATACATCATAGAAGAGTAGCTATATTTTGGTCAGAGTTAGCAATCACCAACCAGTTCATCGAATTTAATAAAGTTCAGAAAATAAAAGCGAAATTTCGATTCCTAGTATTAGATTACAACTATTTTTAACCATTGAGTTGTATTTCTATAAAGTTCCTATTAAAGTTAACATCTCTGTCGACTCATATTTTCCATTAACCTACTTCCAGTTCATACAACTTCAGAGCTGTAAGGACTCCTACAGCGAAGGTATTTCTAGTTTCTATTAACTACTTCAATTGTTATTTTCTTGCTTCTAAAGTACCTTTACGACTTTCTTCGTGTCGGAAGTTTGTAAAACCATTTGCTCTCTTTCTAAGTAACTAAATATGCTTATTTATTGTAGAATTCTTTTGATTTTACTCAAATAAACTAGACTGTGAAAGATTTCTTCATTAAAAGTAGTTGGAAGATTAATGTTACAGCATTTAGATGTTTATCCCAATGGTTGTTTACTATACTATAGTTTTTATAGTTTTTAAATTTTCAAGTCAAAGATATATTAGAATATATCACTGTATGATATTATCATCAATAAAGTGATAAATCTGTTAAAAACATGTTACATTAATGAGATGACCCGGTAATTGAATTTATGACTTGAAGCTCTCGCATGTAACTCTCTCCTAGTATGAATGTTAAATCTCTTCTAGCAAAAGTCTTTTCCAAGGCCATTTTAGGGTTATACATACTAGTAGTATGTTATATGTAGCTGTCGCAATCCGCCATTCGTATTCCTAGTATGTATAAGGACTTACTTAATTTCCATAAAATTAATTGTAACTGACAATCTTAGCTTTGCTGCTCCAAATATGTTCTTTATTATAGTACTCAGTTATGTTGTAATAATCTCAAATAATGAAGTAATTGTGGTAAAAATATACCGTTACAATATTTAAATAATAAAAAATAGTTTGTTTTTCCCACGTCGTGATCCATCATTATATTGATTTAACAAAAATCTTGTTTATTTTCTAATGCTTTTTGTTAATCTGAATCGATTTATGTGTGAAATAAGAAAATGTACCATAGTTTTCTTACACTATATGTTACATTATATATTACACACACTACACTAAAACTTACATTCTATGAGGTATTCTAAAAAAAAGAAAAAATCTTTCAACAGCGTGAAGTCTTTCAGTCTACTGGAAACAAACTCCTAAATAATAACACAATAATTTATCTTAGAAATAGGTTTAAAAATTAAGGTTTTCCTTTCTTGTTTTTGACGGCGATTTCCAAAGAATAAATGGATTTGGATGTTTACATCCATATAATTTTTTCTTGTAAATTAGTTTCGCAGATTTTTTCTTTGAACTTTTGAAACAATTAAAATTGTTGTATTAAATCACGTTTACGTTTTCTTCCTCTATTATCTCTGTAAAATATAATATGTAATGTTTAATTACTACAATTTGGTAAAAATGTATTGCGGGTGTAATGTAATACAGTTCGTCTTATGGGCTTATTAATGGCTACAAATATACTATGTGACTGCACAGTCGATAGCCTAATGGTTTAGGGTACGGACTACCGATCATAAGTTCGTGTGTCGAATTTCGCCATTTGACTATTGTCGCTTTCTATATCCTAGCACACAAGTTTAAGCTTAGTTGTATGATAAAAATATCTAGTTATAAATGTTGATAAGCCGAAAATGATTATTTCAAGATTTATTGAATCGAAATCATTTTAGTATTGCCGTAACGTGCCAGTTTGTAAAAAGACTTTCTAGGTGGATACCACGTTGTGCCTATACAACATTAATAAACAGTAATTTGGAAAATTATTCTAAGATCGCATGCGCCAGAGTCTTAATAATTTGCACAGGACTTTTCCACATGTTGTAATAATAGTCTTATTAATAAGTCACCTTAATCGCTTTGGATGAGTAAGTTGACACCTAACGCCCGTAGAAAACTTCTTCAACATTTATCCACATTGTCTACACACACGTTATCAACGTTTACACACATCCACAACAACATTATATTATACGAACTACTCAACAGTCTTTATGCAAAAGCTTTGTTCATTCCATCAAATTTTTTGTGAAAGATCAATAATTTTCATTTTAAAATGAAACTGTATGAATACGTAAAAATAGCTCTAGCTTATAACTTTCAGCAATGAATTATGAACTTAATCACTAATCAGGATAGTTTCTAACAAAATGTAATATATGTACGACCCGATGTTATTACTATTAACAAGTATTATGAAGGGAAGAGATATGGTTATTTGTTTGCTCCAAATAAACTCAAAAACTACTGAATCGATCTTTGAAATTATCTCACCAATAGAATGCTCTACTATCAACGAGTAACCTAGGCTATACTTTATTTTTCTTTATTTATCAATCTATTTAGTTATAGAAAGCTTATAAAGTTAATATGATCTCAAATTGAAGTTAGCCTGTCAAAGGAATTTAGCTTAAACGCCTAGAGAGAATTTCACACTAGATAGTTTGACAAATTGGAATACGTGGCAGACTTAATGAGAAATCGTCAAAGGTCACTGATCAAAAGACTAGGTTAGCTGCACAATCCGTGGCAGACAGTTGTTAGCACCGATTCCATTACACGCAAAGCTATTTCAAAATAATCTCACTGAAATGGAAATGAATTTCACCTATTTCGATATTTAATAAAAATAACTACGTGGCAGTAGTTTCCGCTATCCAATTTAAATTCCAATATGCCAAGGGCTTCGAATTTTTGAATATCAGTAGCAATTCGTCACCGAGACCAGCTGGGAATAGATCTTCTTGATCTTTAGATTTTAGTCTTCTGTTCGTGTGTTGGTAAGAATTTCATAAACTTACCATATATGTTTAAACAATAACTGTTATTGTTTCGCTAATATTATGTAATGTTTCACTATGTACAAAATTAGCGAATGTTTTAATTAAGAAAAAGTCTTCTCGACTATTTAAAGTGTTCGTTCAAGGTCATTACGTGACTTGAGCTCTTTAGCCGTGATTTTTTCTCACTCCACTAGCGTTCTCAAGGCAGCACGATGGGCTTTAACAAAACGGGTCATCGATATTGAATTTAAGAACGAGGGAATCAAGTGTCATTCTTTGTGGAGATATTTAAAAAAAAAACTTCAGCTTCTATCATTAATTTTTGTAGTAATTACCAATAATTACTTTTTCCGAAAAAAAAAAGCCATCAGGTTTCTCTAATCTAGTATCACATCTATCTAATCCGTATATCTAACGAGTCAACATCCCAGACATACTCAAAAGAAAAGACAGACTTACTAAAAATGGTCTCTCCAAGATCTAAATGATTTTTACAATAGCCATTTACATTACTTAAATGATTCATTTTAAATCTAGTAGTAGTACCTTAGAAAAAAATCTTTTACTGAGAATTGTTTAACTTAAAACCATGACCATGACATCATAACGATGTCATGGTCATCATTTGAAAGTGAAATAATTATGCCATTAAATACGTTTACAATTTTTTTTTTTTTAGTAGGCTAAGGGTACAATGAACCATGTTTATGGGGAGCTTACGTTCCTAACCTACATAGATAGGATACAACATTTGTAACAAAGATTTGTTAAATTATCAGTTAAACAAGCATGTCAAAGAGAAGTTTGTTACTATATAAGTATTGCCGCAATCTACCAGTGCATGAAAAAATTTAATATTTGTTAGCTATTGAACAGTATAATAAAAAGGATTATTTGGGTGACAAACTTGTTTATGATAATTTTAGAACGGACAGCTCAGAAACTGTTCGAGGAAGCGCACAAAATTATTATGGTGAAAGGACGCGAAGGTATTTAGTCCCACGAATTTTCAATGCACACGAACTCAAAGAAGAATGATTTACCAAAAATATATGGAAAAATAAACTGAATAAGTGGCTACTGAATACATTCGATGCCCAGTAACTATCGTGTTGTCCTTGTTTGTGTGTTTGTTTGTTAATACGTTATATAATATTGTTCTTTAACATACTAAACTAACTAGGTACTAGGTATTAAGTTTTTGTTTCACCTTTTAGTCGCTATTTTATATTGTATTGTAATAGAATTTAATTAATTACTGAGTGCAATTTTTGTCAACAAACTGTTTTAACAGTTTTGCGAAAATTATAATTTTTGTTGTAACTTACGTATAAATTTTGTTCATAAGTAAATAAAAAAGCAGTTCGAAAACAGAAGTTATGGATGCTTCAGATCGGTAGCTGTTAGATACAATGTTTGCAACTTTATTATATCGATTTTCCGTTAACCTATTTCACCATGTTGTTTTTAAACTCAATAAAACAGCACTCTAGCGAGATAACAGTCCGGTTTAGTTATAGATAGCAAAGTTGTATAAAGAAACTTAGCTCAAATTATGCGTGTTTCTTAATTTTATATAAATAACCTACCTTGACGATAATATGTGGCTATTATAACTGAACACAATCAAAACGTCTATATAATTATACTAGACCTTTATAACTTATTTCTTCACCTTAAATCGCTTGAATTAGGTCTACGATAAAATTAAAAAAAAAAAAACAAAAACTCATAATCCTATCATAATTCAGTGGTCACTTTTATTTTTTCACAGTTGTCCACCTGTTTGTGACAAGTTTGAGGTTATGTCACTGTTATGTAGTGTTGACGTTTAAATATCAGAAAACATACGCAATTTGTTTTTACGCGCCGTTTTGACAATGGAAGAATTCAAAAAGTCTGTAACTGCGCAAGAATAACGCGCATTTTTGAAAATTTGTACTCTGCTGAATTATTCAACTGGACTATCGGGAAATCTTTTGTAAAAAGCAGTAGGCAAGAACGCACTCAAGAAAAGTGCAGTGATTAATTAGATGAAATCTTTCAAGGAGGGACGGACAAATACTGAGGATGCACCGAGGTAGGGTCGACCAAGATCGCCTTCCAGACAAGAAAGGCAAGAACGAATCCAGGATTCGATGCTCTAGTATCCAGCAATTGCGATGCTCCAGTAGAGTGAGCATTAATGACATCTCCGCACCTAATATTTAAAGGACCTAATATTTAAAAATACGGAACCAATAATCGTTATCTGATTTGAACCGTAGCTTCGCATGTATCGAGAGTGAGCCTGCCATCCTTCATCTTAAAGTGCACTCTTCTTTCAAAGTTCCCTGCCCCACTATGACGTCATGGCGACCTCACCGGCTACGTACTCAAACAGTTACCCAACAGATCACGGAGTGGCAACGTCCCCAATTTGGAAACGATGGTCACTTACTACGGTTATCTATGTGGCGACTGTATACTCTGGCGCCACAAAAAAGCTACTAGTACATGACACGCGTACAGCATGTCATGTACTCCTAACCGCCAAAGTTTCCCTAATATTGACGTAAATAAACTGACTGACGAGACTCCATGGCTACTTTACATGGCAACCTTCGGACACCAGAGGCAGCTTTTACTTTTTTTAAACCACATACGTTTTGACTGGGGTGGAGACCGAACACAGATCCGCTAAAATAAATAATATCTTTTCATTTTTAAAAACTAAAAATATATCATTTAGACAGTCTTTGGTTATTTAGGTCAGACTGCTAAAGAACATTAAAAAAATTCATTTTATTAGTGCTTTTCATCCAAGGTCTCCAAAGAGTTTTTAGTTCGAGTTTTGCGCTTCTTTTAAGAAGCTGCGGACGAACGCCCGAGAAACACTTCAACGATATTAAGTTATATTTAAATGACAAAAGACAATAATTTGAACACGAAAAGTAATATGAATACTATAGAACATGGGACTCGAGTGAAATGCTAATACTTATCTGACCATCTCCTAGTGTGCGCATTTGTGTTGTTAGATTTTATCACGTAGTTAGCTTTTTTGAACACTACGAGTGTTGCATGCCGCTGTGCAGTCATTATGTACAGGCTTCATGTTATTGTAGACGAGTTATTAAATACTACTAACAATTTGTATTATTTGTAACAGTTTACACTTCTCACAATTTTTTATTCGTAAAATCTTCGCAAGATAAATTAATGAGATCCATTTATTAGCTTTTTTTATAAATTACTAATAGAGGCCATGAATGCGTTAAAATGCCACGTTAAGTCAAAATAATATCAAAGAAAAGTGCGAATAGTTTCATTAAAAACGAAAAACTCTTTTTATGGATATATATTTTTTGGCCCAGAAACCCCAGCGGGCATCCTGAAAACACCCTACAAAAGTTTCTTCATATATATATATTTGATTAATGGTTAGGTACGAAAACAGGGTAAAAAATACAGACATTGATTTTTATTTATTTAGACTAGTAAATCGCCTCAGCGAGCGGGGCATTTGTGAAACAGATTGTTACTGCAGACTCTACCACTGTCAAATATATAACATGAACATGCAAATTAAAGTGATTTAATTGTATTCTATCAATAATATTATCATTAAATGATAGTATCTCGGAAATAGAGGCGATAGACCAGAGACGTTTGAAGGAGGAAGGACATAATTTATGTGTGCGCCCGAATTAAATTAACGCGGGTATTGTGTTCTAAACTCGGGTAAGGAAATAATGATTTGTACTTTGATAACTTCAAATCGTGTCTTGAGTTTGTGCTACTGACAAATTACGACAGCCTCTCGGGATATTAAATAATGCGACGTCATTATTAAAATCAAGCTAAAGTTGGAAAATGGATCGAAAGTCCATACGAATTTTGGTGTTCAATACCAAAAAACTTTACAGCAACGTTTAGGTTCTCTACAATTAAAAGTTGAAAGACATTTTGAGAGTACCATATTTTTTTTGGTTAAACGCTTATTTTCAGTTTATCTCTCTTGATCGCTTCACGTTGGTACTTTTAAAATATTCACTTTAGTAATCCAGACGAATGATCTGAAGGAACCAAACTTTAACTCGATTTTAGATTTGAGGCAGATGGAAGATTTAGTCGTTGAGGGAATCTTTCATCCCCGCATCGCCTTCAAGCACAACAACAACGCAATACAGTTGCTGTCGCAGGTCACATACTACCGACCAAGTACTTACGATATATGCACATCGCGACTAATGCAATATAAACGATATTCATCTAAATTTCACTCAGTTTCATTATTCGGTCGTATAATTTCACAAAAAAAAAAAAACAATATTTTTTTATAAAATACCATTTGTTACTTACAATCCTGTGCGCGTCTATAGAATTCCCCTGACTTCAACGCACGTGATTTGGTTTACGTCGAGGTACGTTGTCTGCATTTCAAACATTCTGTTATTATTTTTTTTCTGCGCTAGGCTAAATAGAAGGACAACTTTTGAATTTTTAGCGTAAACCAATAAGCTGAATGAAATAAGTTACGATGTTTTTTTTTGGTGTAGGTCCTCAAAAACTAAACGAAGAAATAAAAGCGCGTTATCTATCTATTTTTAGGTTTGAACTAGCTTGTCAGAATTTGGTAGCGGATTAATTAGCCACTTTAGTTTTTTATTTTACCACTTTTATTTAATTTATAATTAAAGTTTCCTTGTAAATGTCTTCGCACTTATTATAATTCACTTACGACAGTAAATCTTGAGATTGTCATCGAACGTCGTGAATAAAATGCTTTAAAATTTCGATTCAAAAGTTTCTAAGCCGAGGCACTTACAACAGCTGTCTGAGCATCCGAGAAAAAAGACCATTCATATTGAATTTAAGTGCCAACTGTCGAGTGCCCTCGTGGTGAGACTATCGCAACGATATTACAAGAGCGCTGGTTTCTTTACGAGGTAATATCGCAATTGTATACTTCGAAGTATGAAACAAAAAGTTATACGCGCAAAGTTGTATAATATTGAAAAATTCTCGCAACGAGAAAATTTATCACATGTTTCTTTTTCCCGTAGCCTAAGCGGTTTGTTCGATTTTGAAGAGAGGAGTACCAAGGGCTACAGTCAGTGGGGTTTATTGGTTTTATAAATTAACTATTGCTCGTTTTGGCAGACGAAGAAAAAATAAGGAAACGGGTCAAATAATGATATGTAATTGCCACTACGCATCGACATCCGGAAGTATCAATAGAATTACAGAGTTAGTCTTTAAATACAAAAAAGGAGATTTTCTAAACGTTTTTCACAGTACGTATGTATATATGTACCCCACCTGACAGTCGGCTAAAAAGAAACGAATGCGTGCGAAGCCATGGACAATTTCTAGTTATTTATAAATAGTGATAGACTCGGAAGTTCCATTTGCTGTCAAAACGATGATGTGTAAGTACAAAACGTTTTTCACATTTGGCATTCGATAAATATATAAGGATGAGGTGGAAGCACATTTTATGTTGACTTGTTGAAGAATTCAGACTAAAACAATAAGCATTCCCGTCTCTCTTACCGCATCTCTACCGTTACATTTCAGTTTTACTCATCCTATCCGAATTCCACCATTTTTATCATTGACAATGGTCTACGAAAATTCGATGAATTTTTCTTTTCATTCTGTATTGTATTAATTACACAAGATAAAGTATTATATAGTATTGTATAGTATTATTTTATGAGTAGCCTTTTATTTTTTAAAACAAAACACAACTCCTATACGTATATTTATTTTTTAAAACATACTACAGAACTACTATACTTTTTAAATAAATATATAAAGCTTATTTACATTTATAAGCTCAGTCATAAATAAAAGTTTATACAATCTGTCAAGGTACACTTACATCTTGTTACTACTCTGGCATCTTCTCCAGATTTAACTAAATTATTTTTACCCTTTTATTTTAATTTAAATCGTAAAAGGCTGGATTCCTTTTCGGCGGGTTGAAGTTTTTGCGTCAACCATTTTTATAACTAGCAAAAACGAAATGCATTTCGTTTTTGCTAGTTTAAAGTATCATCGCAATGGATGGGATGAAATTTAAATGAAATGTTTTTAAATACATTTAATCCATCTCGCTGCGGTTGAACCGCGATACTTACAACCTTTAGGAGCGTAGGGTTATGGAGAGTAGCAACCAAGGTTAAGATATAACGATTACGAAAAATTGAATTGAAAAGAATAATTATGAATAAGTTTGAGCTTAGAATAGCGATGTTATCTTTTTGAACTTTATATGATTTCATAGCCCGGTGTCTAGCGTCTACATGACCTGTCTTAGAGATTTTTATCTCTGCTAATCAAATCATGTCCGAATCAAAAACATGAGAGCCGATTTATAATACTATATTTTATCTGGTGCACTTTTATACTTGTACACTGAAGTATAACATCAAATATTAAGTCTAGGGAGACTTTTTGCCTTTGATTTAGTATTCTCTCTCTATCGTCGGTCTCTCATATCTGAGGATCATGGTCAGCGTCAGGGTTGCATCTGGAGCAGATGATCTGCTTCCACCGGTTTCGGTTCAGCGCGTCTCTTACAACTATGTGGAATTTTCAAGATGACTCATTTTTTAATTGATCTTCTGCCTTCGGTATTCCTAACCACAATAAATTTATGTAAGCTTTCGTCCCCTCTGCGCATTGTATGGCCGAAGTATGAAAGAATGCGCTGTTGGCATATGGTAGAAAGGCGCGTTTTTAACGGAGCTGAGTCAGGATCGATGCATCGGTGCGTTTCGCCGTCGCCTCGAATGCATCAATCCTTTGTCTTCTTCTGGCTGGTATTGTCCACATTTCCACTCCATACAGGAAGATAGGGAATACCAAGGCTCTTATCAATTTGGTCTTTGTTTTGATACCAATTCCTCTTTTCTTCCAGATGTTGTTTAAACGGGTCATAGCGTCTTTAGCCATTTCAAACGCCTTTTTATTTCACGGGCACATTTGCCGTCATTGTCAATTTGGGAACCCAGATATATATGTAGCGGTGTAATATTGTGGGGGACATTTGTTAACTTTCCGGCTCGATCGACTATCATCACTTTAGTCTTCGCTCTGTTTACGACGAGGCCGATGTTGCCACTTTCTACCTCAAGTCTTTGAAACAATTCGCTCATCTCTTCCATTGATGTTGTGAGAAGAATAGTATCGTCGGCATATCGGAGGTTCGATAATCTCTTTTCACCTATAGGGAACCCCTTTTCCCAATTATCAATGGTTTTTCGCATGACGTGTTCTCTGTATATGTTAAAGAGTGTAGGGGACAAGATGCAACCCTGTCTCACTCCTCTTTTCGTTCGGAACATATTCAGTGCCTATCTTGATGAAGGAATGGTTTTCTGTGTACAGATTTTGTATTAAAGCAACGAGGTGTTCTGGTACTCCCATTTCAAGTAGCACATCCCACAGTTTGTCCCACTGCACGGTGGTACCGCGCCCTTAGAAGGGCGGTCGAAATTACTTTTTTTCTGTTTATTAAGGCATTTTTGGTTCTAATTAATTTTAAAATAATATATTTTAAGGAATTATAATAAAAGTTATGAATATATATTTATTTAAAACAATTTAATTGGGGGTTACAGTTTTTTAACTTACTGACTATAAATCAATCCTTAAGATAACACTATATCTTAACCTAAAATATGCTAACAACTACCAAAAATGTTTACATTTATATTTACAACTCGAATAACACATAATTACACTATAAAAAATGTATATTTACAAAATTATGTAGGTATTTATAATAATAAGAAAATTAGGTAACAAGTACAAACATTCCAATTCGACGTAATTAAATATCTAACAAACTGATTGTACATTGAGACAAAACTGATTTGTTTTTTCGAGTTTTCTGAAGCTTGTTATGAACGGATCCGAAGACAGTAGCAGCCTATTCATTAGATCTTTATTAGTAGTGAGACGAGACATTTTACGCGTGTGATCGCTTCGGAAAGATTTGATATTTTCATTAGTGGACTCGGCAGCTTCCTCTAAAAGTTCTCCGATAGAAAGCAGTACATTTTGTATAACAAATGCACCATGAATTAACACTTTATGCACCGAAGCAGGAAGTTTGTGCCAGGGATATTCCGCGATGAGCAGCCGAGCCGTTTCTAAGGCAAAGTCACTAAATTTTTCCGTGTTAATTTTGTGTC
>DWLR01002763.1:0-14732 GCA_018246295.1 Papilio alexanor hazarajatica | reverse complement strand
GCGACACCAGCGCCGTACACATCATTAATCCTTCGAGCTGTTTCTGTAGCACTGGTGCCACGGTAGAACTCGTACTCATAAATATACCGATATTTCATGTTTTCCATTGTGCAGTAATAAGCGACGCCAAAGAAAAAAATAATGAGGAAAAACAAATGAATGACTGTTTTCAAAACTCAAATGTACCAGATAAATGAATTTATAAATTTGAATTTGGAATTCTTAACAAAACGCTAATTTCATATGTAAGGAACTTACATTGAGAATAATAATTTAAAGATAGAAGTAATAAATTACTCTTATATGTCTTTGTACCATATGTCTTGAGGGATAATTTTTGAAAACAGTAATTTCCTTTCAGCCAACAGCCAACTGATTTCAATCCACTGCTGGACTCTCCCATAAATCACAATAAAGATCAGACTCTCGATCTTGACCAGATCGTCTGTCTTCGACATTTTTTACCATTCAGCCATTCATTCTCGGAGCAATATGCCCATTGCCACTTAAATTTAGCAATACTCTTACCAATGGCAGCTGCAGATCACATCACTTCTGCCAGCGTGCCTGCCATTGGGTGAACTTGAACTTATGGTGCTCACAGTTTGGCACATCTCAGTACCGTATGTGGCAACACACGCTGGGCAAAGAACATCGTATTGTCGTCACCTTTATTTTATACCGAAACTAACTTGACAATAGATGGGCTGCAAATTTCATCAATAATTCGCGTTTGTAGGTATTATATTTATGATCAATTTAAACGAACATCTTTTTTAAAGAGAAATATATCACTATTAAAATAAATATGAAATTATAAATAGACAGACTGAATTACTTTCACGCTTGTTAGTACAAATATGTACGATGGAATCCGTTTAAGTTTCTGTAATTGATCACGCTGTGGCAAACTTAATTACATTAGACAATTATGTACATAATCGTTTTTTATTGATTGTCATTGTTTAACTTCATCGCTATTACATGTATTAAAGTATGATTAAATAAATAAAAAATGTGAAATGAGCAGTTTTTCTTTCATGGATACAATAAAGAGAAGGGAATAAATAAATAAAATTACTGTTACAAGACATGCCTTCTAAATTCTTTCATTGATACAAAAAAATCAAAGTCCTTCTATTGTTTTTATTATAAGTCTCCACCTATTTACAACATTTATTTAATTGCTCAAAATAATTTTACATTCATTGCGATCCAAAGTGGGATTGTATGACTGATTAATAAGCTTCGACTACGTACCTACGTCGTTATTTACGAGAAGCATTCTAAATTTTAGTAAATGTAAAAATTGAATAGGGCTTTCGGTTTAGAACTACGCCGAAGATTATTTTGATTTTTTTAAATTTCTATGTTTTTATGGTTCAAATACTAAATCGTCTGACGAGCACTGCGCAAAATTTGCGTTGTCATGGTGTAAGATGTTAACTTTGCTTTATATTACAAGCAAAGTCGGGGTATTAATGTTAGTCTAGCTTCCAGTTCTCACGTCCACGGCTCAGATGTAAAGACCTTCTAAGTGTTACGTGATTTGCAATGAGCCGTATGTATGAATATCAAATTACATGATTTACTAAAGCATTTGACCTAGTGCTTAAACATGACGCAAGTCTCCTAAAATAATAGACACGACAAGTTAAGTGTACAAATAGAAACGATAAACTACTAATTTTTTTTTTGACAAAGGACCACTTTATAATAATTTTATTTAAAATTATTTATTTTTTACATTAAGTCATCTCAATCCATTAAACCTAAACAGAGATTGTTTTAAATCTACCAATATCTCAATTTTCGATATATCTTTGTAACCCAAGGTTCATTGCCATTTAAAATTAAATGGGAACCACGTAGAAATGTTCTCTTACCAACAAAAAAATTAAATCAATTTATAATGATCGAAGTTACGAGGTAAAAAAAATATATTAAAAAAATGCAAGTAAATTGACAAGTTTGATTTTTATGCATTTTACGCAGTGTAATGTGTAAAATCATTTTATGTTGTGACGAAGTGGAATTCGAATTAAATTAAAGCAAACATCTTACGAACGCATGCGGAAATCAAAGTGGGGATAACAGGGGACCGATTTTATGGCGACCAATGGCGGTAGAGGCCTACGTCTATTGTAAATTGGCTTTAACGACAAGGCTTCTTACTCAGCACTATAACTTTAGCAAAGTGCTTTATACATTCAGTTGAATATCGTATGGAATAATTTAACTTTAAGTATGACAAAACTATGCATCGTCGCAATAGAGCCATCTATTAAAATAATAGAGTAAGACATGAAAACAGTGTCATACGTTTTTTGTAATAAAATAAACTTTGGTGTTTTTGAGATTTTCATAAACACTCCGCTTCTCATAAACACTTGCAAAAGCCGAGGGAATTGTGTTACCGATGTGTTGCCACTTCATTTCTTGTGAAAATGTTAAAAATGAAATCATGAAACATGTTACTCTTCCAGTCATCTCTCACCGAGCATAACACATACCTACATACGCAGTTTTCTATACGTTCACTCATACGAGTGTATTCCATTCAAGCAATGGCAATCATTTGAAAAACATCTTATAATTTATATATGATATTGCATTTGTTTTATTATTTGTATAAAATTTCAAGATAAAGAAATGTAACCTGTGTATTTACTACGAAACAATTGTTTACAAAGACAGTCTCAGAAACTACACACACAACGTGTTTCCCATCATGTTTATGTGTTCCCGCTGGCGATGCGGAGCATAAGAAACTCAGTTACAGAGCAGATGCTTACCGTGATGATGGTGAGTGTAGACTCGTGTTTCACTTGTTTCTAAAAGATTACGGAAGTGTAGTGGTCGTTTTTATATACCGTTTTGTGTCGTAAACAAAAGGAATTTTTCAATACAGTTGTTTTTCTTTTACTTTTTTTTTGTATGTTTGTTACCATAAAACTTCGTCATTTCAGAAACGATTTCAAAAATGTTTCTCTTGTTTGAAAGGCAACATTCGCAAGGTGGTCCTATGTAATTTTAGTATGATTCTACATTTGGTTACGAAGGTATACCCAAATTTTACCAAAATTGTACATTAATTTCGGTAGTAGATAGCATGTGTCAAAAAGTTTTTATTATCATTACTATGGCATATTTATCATGGCAACCGCTATTATAAATGAAGCATTTTTTCTTTTCTCTTAAGGATTACAAAAGTTAAGTTGTCGAGGAACAATTCCTTTAATTGTATTATAAATTTGAATTCGGTTTTGTTTTTGTTAAAAAAAGTTAAAAGATTATTGTTAATACAAAGCGTCAAGAAATTACTTCGCCGATAGACACATTCTTGACAACTGCTTACCTGCATACATACATACATAAACTCTTCCCTGTTGTTTAAAATTCGTTGTATTCGATAAATTTATTTAAAAATATCGATTAATTATATCGTAATATATACATGACTATATATCAGAAAAAACTGTTTGTTAATAAAGCAAAAAAACAATTAAAACTAGGAATCAACATGTGATTACAACTGTTTGACCACTAAGGTTAGTATAAAAATCTCGAAACTATAAAACAGTATATAGTTCGTAAGTACGCACGGCGATCGTCAACCTCCTACGAGTAAATTTTAGTTTCCAAAATACATTTCAATGTTCAGATTTATTTTACATTTCTAAATGTTCAGATTTATTTTACATTTCTAAATGTTCAAATTTATTTTATATTTCTAAATGTTCAGATTTATTTTACATTCTAAATGTTCAGATTTATTTTACATTTCTAAATGTTCAGATTTATTTTACATTCTAAATGTTCAGATTTATTTTACATTTCTAAATTTTCAGAGTTATTTTATATTTCTAAATGTTCAGATTTATTTTACATTTCTAAATGTTCAGATTTATTTTACATTTCTAAATGTTCAGTGATCTACGGGAAAGTGTTTTTGTGCCTCGCTACAAGCTTGCTGCGGTCGGCACTGGCAAAGTCGGCTTAAAAAGTCTTGTTCAATAAAACATAGCGATAAATTAAACCTGCACTTATTTACTATTAGTTATTTCATCTAAGACTCTAAAAGTAATAACAGCTAGGTTTATTTAAACAAAATGATTACATTTTTGTGTCATCTCTGTAATCTGTTTTAACCTGAATTCACCAAAACTTTCGAGTGAACTCAACCTAGTAAAGGAGGCAAGGAAAACATGTAATAAAGAAATAAATGACTCCAGTAACCATTATTATTATTATTAAAACAGTGTGAAGGCTGAACACTAAATTTATTACGTTATCTAAAAACACCAATCTACAACAAATGACATACGACTGAGAATCTGAACTGAACAAAGGAATTGAATTAGAAAATGTAAGCAGTCTAGTCAGTAGCAAGAAAACGAAAGGTATATCTTCCACCACCACCTCAGCCTATGATCATCCACTGCTGGACATAGGCCTCCTCTATTGATAATATCATTGGGGGGGGGGAGGGAAATTGTATTGAAAAGGGTATATCTTAAACGATTGTAAATATGTAACAAAAACTAAATAGGAACTAATAAGCAGAAATAAATTGTTAGAAACTAGACAAATTTAATTGTAAATATATTCATTCGTGCTGTATTAAGATTGTCGTATTAGTATAATAAATGTTTATTATTTACTAGTAGTGTAACCTAAACTATATGTACATTTTACGAAATATTTGTACCTGAAGAAGCTGTAGTATTTAATTAGTTATTATTTAATCATAACAAAAATTGTATAACAATTTTGTCGAAATTAAGTTTACGGTACAAAACGACTCATACTTTACAAATACTTTATTGATCAGAAATTTCCAGTAGTAGGTCGTAATGGTTGCACAAATAACATAACACTTACAACTCTTTATCAAATCCAATGCGTAACATTTCATAGACAATCGCCAGTACGTTGACCATCATTAAACAGACACTGACTTTGACTTGAGAGCAAGTTCATTGGAACTGTTTTTTCCAACATAATGTCATCTTAAGTAACATGACAGAACATACCGGATATTGGAGCCTTAATGGATAAACAAATAATAAAGTAAAACAAATATGCATTGTGAGTTCCGTTTATTTCTTTGTCAATTTGAAAATGTACTTATAGCTGATTTGTTGTTCAGTGAGTTGTTAAATTTTGAGGAACAAGATCAAATCCCATATAGTGATGCGAATAAGGGAAGTTGTTAATAGCAATATTTAGAATCTCGTTACTCTGAGCATTGGGACAGTACATTCATAATATTAAGTGATCAAAGTATCTCGTGCCATACACATAGGCTTTTATAGGCGAAGCAAGATTGTTGTTTTCAGAATTATGTTGAACACATACCAAATGTATATTACTCATTCAACATATCTTTTCCTTTCTAATATCTTCCCATTTCAAAAAGACTCCATAACAAAATATATTAGTTAAAAATAATAATATTTTTATGACATAAATACAAATCATAAAAGAACCATACTTAAATAAACGAACAGCGAAAAAAGCGCAAATTTACAATGACTAATCTAATTTTAATATAAATTTAATACCAATATTTACCATTTCAAGTTTACCGCACTTTTGGCAAAACTTATCCCAAGGCTTTTGTCCTTAGCTTACGTAAAACTAATGTACACTAAGGAAAACTGCAGAAAAAACCTTTTTGCCCGACCGAGAGGTTGATAATGTTTTTAAAGCGTATGCATATATTAATATATATGTACGAGTATGTCCGTTCCATTGTGATATCGAGTAGCTTAAACGGCTTGACTGATTTTGAAGAATGAGGTTTGTCCGTAAGAGTCTATAGGGGTGCAGTCAGTCGGGTTAATTGTCTTTTTTAAACAAACTATATACTGTTATTAGTTATAAATATAAAATGAAAATATGTAGATATCGGACTAATTACGCAACATTATGCGCAATTACAGATTAACTGCGTCGATCTATTCTAATGGATTGCTCAGTGTTAAAAGCAAGTAAATTATGTTTTAATAGAACGTATTTGAACGTTGTGATCAAGTGGCGATCAGATTTACAGATTAACGGGCTCCTTTGCTTAAGGAGAATTGCTTTAAACATGCAGATGACAAGTAAATAACTTGTTATCAGAAAAGATTCCCTTTTATTTTTCTTTCTCGTTACGTAATTCCCTTACATATATCTATATACTATTCTTATCTAACATGTGTATATTTTTATTATGTTAAAAAACCTGAAACAACGTCCATTAATTAAAAGACAGTAATTACTAGACAATTTAAATCATAAAGCTATACGCTTAAGGTTGAGTATGCTTAACTAAAATTTCGCTGTCTTTTTTAATTAGAATCATTAGAATTTGTGATACCATTCATTTCGTAATTAGATCTAAGTCTATTGATGTCTACAATGCCGATTAAAGACAACAACAAAATTTGGGATTGTGACAAATAATTGATGTCATCCTCCGTCTTTCGATCTTTTCTTAGGTCGACCTCTACCATCACATCCCTCCACATTCATGTCTAAAACTCATCTTGTCATATGCCATTCTTTCATACTCATAACATGTCCATACCATGATAAATTGTTGTATCTTCATTTATCTATCGCTGGTGCTACTTTTAAACTACCATTAATATACACGTTTCTTACCTTATTTTTTATTATTTCATTTCATTTTCAGTGGTTGATTCTGCAACATCTGTTGCACGAATGGCCCGCTCGACCGGTCAAATACCTCACAGAAGACAGGCGTGAAGTAGAAGTTTTCTGCGTTTCGTCTGATGAGTGACGTGCCAAAGGCCCAATTCCAGTACTCTTCCCCTACACACACTTTTCTAACAAGGAAAGGATTCCCGAGGAGGATTGACATCAGGCAAGTGGCCGGCGGTAAAAACTATAGTCAAAACCAATTAAAGTATGAACTACAGTAGAGTCCAGAACATATTGAAGAGTAATACTGTACCGACCCTACGTATATGGGAAAAGGGCTGGGAGATAAATGATGAGTATGATATTTCATTTTATTTTCGAAGAACAGTGATGTTTACTTTGATGATTCCGTTCAGTATGGAATGCTTTGTTGCATTCATATGTTCACTTATCGGTTACTTACATCAGACCTTCAATTGTAGAGAGCCAAGTTATTTTCCACTTATAACAAGCTCAAAAGACCGTTGATTTATATTTTTTAATTATCCAACTATATCCATCTTAATTATCTTAATTCTACATGGCTTAGCCACGTTGCCCCGTGTTAAATTATATGTATATTGTGTTGTTCTCTATAATTAATTAACATACGTTTACGTAAGAGGGCGACGTGTCTACGTGTTTACGGTGGAGTACGTCACTTATGTTATATTGTGTAATTTATGGTAGGATCTATGTTAAAAGGTCAAACATAGGGACGGGTAAAAAGATATATAATAAGTATATGCTGGCAATTTTTTATATCTTTCTGTTTTCTTCGTGCTAATGAATAGTAAAGTTCGTGCTATTATTACAAACCATATTTCAACCTAATCAACACCAACACGTGGGATTGTACTCAAGACCTTATTTTTTTTAGTTAACCTTAAAACATTTTAATTATTATGTGATTTGTAAAACAATATGACTATCAACGACCAATGTATCCTTTGCTGTTTTGTGTTCATTTATGAAAAATAGAATCGGAACCTAATGGCCAAGAGGAATTTTTATCGGCAAGGTCGATAACATTGTACAAAACGCACATATTAAGGGTCCACAACCTTTGAACATATGTATATAAGCAAAAAGATGGCCATGGTCATAGCTGAGCTAGAAAAGTAAAGAACGATCTCACAACATTTAACTATTGGTGTAGATTTTAACGATAACCTCACCTCAGCCTATGATCGTCCACTGTTGGACACAGGCCTCCCTCATTGATCGCATCATTGGGGGGAAATGTGCCATAATCGCCACTCTTGGCAGGCGATTATGGCACATTTCCCCCCGTGGTTGGCGATCGCAGTATGTTCCACCATAGTAAGAAAAGGACGCTGCTGCCCATCCTACGGTGGTCTTTTACATCCAGACTCAAGACAAACAGACATGTTCATGCACACAAATGTTTGCCTTGGGTGGGAATCGAACCCACGACCTGCGGCGCCAGAGGTCTTGCCACTGCGCTAACCGGTCAGCCATAGAGGCCGGTGTATTCATAAATAAATATAACTTTAATATATTTTACACATTCTCCATACTACCGAAAAAATCCTGCTGGGAAACGGATACATTAAGCGACTCAGCGGCCACGGGGTAGGGAGGGGATCGGTTGGTTAATGACATCTGTGGTAGACGTCACGTCTCAAAGGTGGCCAGTGTTACTTTTTTGTTCAATTAAATAAAGGTAATAAAATAACTTTGTTGTCGCTGTAGTATTCGTTAAGTGAGTATTCTCAAAAATTTTTCGATATAAAAGGTAATAATATAAATATGTAGAAACCGACTTTTAATCATTTTTGGAATAAATTATTTTTAACAGTGGTAGAGTCCGCAACAAATACATCTGTTGCACGAATGGCCCGCTCGACCGTTGAAATATCACGACCTCACAGAAGACAGGCGTGAAGTAGGAATTTTCTGCGTTTCGTCTGATGAGTGAGGTACCGGAATTTCAGTGCTCTTCTTCTTCGTAGAAAAGGGTGGGAAGAGAAACAGGATTTGACGAGGAAGAAAGAAACGTCAATTTTTCTGCCTGTCCCCCTCCTCTATCTTTTAAAGGTGGGCATCGCATCTGCAGCTAGCGAATGCTTTTTGCAGATGTCACTCAGGTAATCGCTTGCTCGTTTCACCTTCTTGTATAAAAAAAGCTGAAAGAACAATTGGTTAGCCAGATAACATGTGACTAATCCTATAGATATGCTTTCACGGCATCCAAGAGAATCCAAGAAAAGGTACATTAAGGAAATGATACGAGAAAAAAGATAAAGAAAACTGGAGCGAAATTGCAATATCTCTCTGCTAAATGGAAAACCAGAAGTATACTTTAACAATCCGCAAGTATTCTATAGCCTTTGAATTACAGAATTCGCTTCCAATTTTTTTCCCAGTAAAGCCATTAAGAAGATAAAGCTGAAACAGAAAACGAAAGAATTACTTAATCATGCTTATATTATAACTGGATTGTGAGACGGCCGTGGAAGTGGACGCTCCATGGAGTGACCGGGTTCAAGGGCCTCCGACTGAGGACCTCGGCTTGGCCTTTCACAGATTACGCGTTTAGAATTCCGGTCCGAGGGTGATCGAGAGAGCCGAGTCTCAGCTTGATCGGTTGCTATTGTCTGATCCGTGATCTCCGTGTTTAAAACCCAATGAGTCACATTTAAACCTTAGGGCGGGTACACACTAGCCACTAGGGATTTTGAAGGGCGTTGGTAACGCGTAATTTAAGACGCACCAAGTCTCATACATCCGCCTACATGCTAACGCGCGTTCCGTGTGTGTGCTGAGACGCTACTGTGAGAACCCATGGTACCTACCGTGAGTACGCACTGCCGAAATCCACTAATTTAACGAAAGTTATCAATATGTCAATTTTCGGTAAAATCTTCGTAAACCGAGATTATCATTTAGTTTTGTGAACAACAAAAAAAATGAAATCTGTTTTTTCAGAGAATGTGTCTGAGGGAGAGGACATGTTTTCGTGTGAATGGTATCGACAGTGCAAGCTCACGGTTGGAGCGCGCGTCACTAAAGCGCGTTTTAAAAACGCCTTGTATGTACCCACAGTTAAAGTTCTTGGATTTGTTTTTATGTGGCCATCTAAGTTACACTGTACACCAGCTTCCACGAATTTCTTGGAAATTAAAACCAGTTAATTAGAGTCGAATGACGTCAAATTAAATATCCACCGCTTACGTTAAAACTAATCGCAAACAACAATATTATCATACACTTTAATTAACTTTCCGGATCATTAAGACAAACGACAATCCCAATGCACGTAGTTTTAATAATATTTTAAATTTCTTAAAAAATAAAAAACCGCCTTCAAAAGTGTATAATTTTATTTGTCATTTAATCATTTATAGTGACGGTACTTATCATAGCGCGCGCGTTAAATCCAAGCAGTCAATTTGTCTTAAATCTACCAATATGTCAATTCTCTATCTATGGAGCTTGAGGTTCAATGATATTTAAAATTAAATGAGACTCACTTGCGAAAATCCCCTTTCCAACAAAAACAAAATGAAATCGAAGTTCTGAAATAAAACATAAAAAAATACCAAAACCTCCTTTTATCGAAGACGGTTAAAAATATAAAATTGTACCAATAAAAAATTCTAAGAGACAGATCTAGTCTATCACAGTTCACAAATAATATTATTACTACACCGATGGATAAAACGTTTCTTGCCAACCAAGCACAAAGGTGATAAAACTAAACCTATGTATCTTTACTGAAAATTCGCAACACACAACACAAAGAACTCCCTCTGGCCTTACGCGTCTGCCCATTCGAGTCGCACACTCGTGACGATATTTGTCACCGGGCAACTTTCGTCACAACTCTCATTGTCTAGATATAGATATCTCATCAACTTGGAATTTGTTTATACTTTAGAAAAAACTTTAGAAATGGCTTAGAACGATGCAACCCGGGCGTTGCGTTGGTGAAACGATGCCGCTATTCTGACAATACAAATCAGAACGACTGTCATGGGGCCAGAGAGAAGAATGGTGAAACGCCGCAACGGCAAAGCAATGCAGCTCAATTTTAAAAAGAAACAAAGACGTAAGCGTCTATTTTGATAAATTTAAATACTCATAGTTAACGTATCCTATACATATATAGTATTTTTCTTTAAATCGAACTTTTGTATCCACAATGATTAACATACACGTGATAATTGTTTGTAACACAGTCTGTCAACAGTAGAGTTTAAGCGTTGAAAAATATATATAGTAATATAAAATCAGTATATTCGTTAATCTGTCACCACATTCTAATAAATTCGTCATCATCAGACATAGTCAGACATCATAGACACAGGCATCTTCTCTGTCACGCCACTCTTTCCGGTTTTTCGTCAATCTAATAAATTAGTAACGGTTAATAAATTTAACGGGAATATAAAATTGTAATAAAAACCGCTATAGCAAAAATTGTTGGCAGGCTACTGAGCAACCGATTACGAATTAAGAGCGCAAATATATTTCTAGTAAAAAGTATCAACGATATTAATTCGTAAGCTTGACTACAACGTTTCCAATAGAATCTACACTATTTATTTAAGCTATTTACTTTTTAAGGCTACGTAGAATTATTTATTATATTCTAAACTTTAAATTCTAAAGTTAGAAGTAAATTTAATAAATCATATAGTAAAATATATAAGAAGTATTCGTAAAACTTTTATTTCCTTTAATAAATTGATTGCCAATTTTGTTGTTTAATATCCTTAAATTACTATAAATTTTACAATTTAGATTTTTAAGTAAGGCGCCTGTCGTATTTGAGATGTTAGTCATTTATGTGATGTTTTTTAAATTAAAATAAGCAATACGTAAGCCGTAAAAACGCCTTATTTTAGCACACATAACTTTAGATAAAGCCATTATCTTTCATCTGTTATTCATTTTGGACTCTCCGCGTTTGTCCTAGGACAGCGACATGACGCGACGCGACGCGGTTCTATGTGATATGACGAGACCAATACCTAACAGGACATACAAACGCGAAAAATTATCGCAATAACGTAAAACAACCTAAAAACTACTATTTAACATTTTCGCGATGTCTAATCGCACCGCGTAGCGTTAAAACATCGTCGTTTAATAAGGCTTGTGTCAAAATATTGATGCTTTTAGAACTGCGTTAAATTTAGACATGAAATAATTTTCATTAACAAAATTTACTCAAGCAGTAAATAATGTAAACAGTAACTATTCAAATCACAGGTTGACGGTTTTAAGTATTAGGTACGTTTGTCTTTACCTTTATATCTATGTAACTTTACACAGTCAAATCCTAATGCAGGAACTAGTATAACATAGTAAAGAATAATCATCAAATCCAAACAATAAGAATACAAAATAGAAATAAAAATTACGAAGAATATTTTTAAGATATTGCATCTATTTTTATCGACCAAAAATGATTTCATAAAGTGTTTTGATACTATTTTTTGCTGTAAGAAATTACTCTAATGCTGTATCAAGAAAAAGCTTACTAAAGACAAACACGCAACATTTATCATTAATAATTTATCAATTCCTATTTTTTACAATAAAGCTAACATCTGTTTTCATTGCAATGCAATTTCAATGCAATGCCATAAAATCGATGCATAATCAAATGCATCGTAATCCTTTGTAGTGGACTATGTTAGCGAGCTATGGAGACCCTGGTACTGAACCAAAGGGTCGAGATAATCCTATGAATACGTATAAGCTATTAAAAGGCTATTATAAAGATTATATTATTGTAACCTACGAGTTACGTAAGAACTCGGCAACATCTTCCGGTTAAATACGTGCAAGAAATAGAGTTCTACGCTGGAATATACCAAAATTTGCAAATACATAAATATTTATAAAGGATGTAATAAAAAAACATCTTAAAGTTTTATATGATATGTCAATTAATTTGATTTGAAATGTGCTAGGTCATTCATAGTGTAGGATACATAATATAATAATCTATATTCATTTATTTCAAAGTTTTGAAAACTACAAGATACATACCAACTTAATGCTATTGAAAAACACACTCAGAGATTTCGTATGACGGCTTTTTGAAATCTATATGCCCAAAAATATCTGAGAAATATGTAAATACGTACCTAATGGGAAACCCGAAAAATCTGCCAATCCGTCTCACCAAACAAAAAACAGGGAGACAATAAAGATGGAACCACTCGAAAGAATTAACACCAATTATTTAATGTTAGCTTGTTTACATTTCCAGCGGTTATCGTTTTATAATAATACTTGCATTAGAAACTAAAAAAAAAAAGATTCTATAAAAAGATAATGCTGTCATAATTCCACTTTGTCCTGACGACCATTAATAATCCTGACATAATGTTTACCTTTTATCTTTGATAAATATAATTAAGTTGTTACATTGTAGTTATAAAAGCATCAGAAGAAAAATCACATCTTTTTAACATCAGTAACACCAGATATGTTCCACATCACAGCCGTATTACGGAACCGATACGACTTAAAGTTCTTGCTGAAAAGAGCTTTCATCTTCCTCGAAGACCGGCCAAGCATCTGCAGCTCCTATATCCTTATCAAGCGTGAAATTATACCAATATTTAGAAATCAATAGCCACAAAATCAACAATACAATTGCAATTAGTAGAAATAATGAAGTATTTTTAAATATCTCTTTTATAGAATAACGGGAAAATGAGCAACAATGACAACCATGCGCATCCGCAATAACAGAGGAACTGCAGAATTGTATTGGTTTGGAACAGATCATTCCTCAACAGTTTCGCGAAGACCGCACGGTTGTGGAATGCCAACCATAAATAATACTTCAGCGCGATCAAGTAAATATTCGTTGCGTTGCTTAGAGTTTAAAAAATAAGTTTAAATGTTACAAAAATCTACATCCTAAAACAGTGCAATCCTATAATAAGTGCAAAAAATACATATATAGAAAGGAAAGAAATAGAGTAAAAGATTTAAGAGGACAAAGCAACGTTGTCACGTAATGCCTCCTACAATAAGATAATGATATTATCAATTTTCTCTGTCAATTTTTTCTTATAAGTCTACTTAACTTTTTCTATCTGTTTGTTACCATATGTAACATTTTTACATAACAAGAGTACTTGTAATAATAAATTAAATTACAAGACATATCATTGGAGGAATTTAGGATGAGACTATTATTATTGTTGCCAGGTGATGTCATCCAACAACAGAGAGTTTGTAACAAATACCCAGACATATATCGTCTGTAACAAAAAATAGAACCATTGTAAAAACTATTTGTGGATTTGCACTATAAAATACTAGCCTATCTCTTATATATTTCGATTTAATTATAATAATATCTTTTAATTTTTGACCAAAAACATACCCGACTTCAATTTTGCATAATTCTTCCCTTTCTTATGGACAAGAAATAGAAGAAAGCTTCATCATCAAGCACAATATCGATTGCCTTAGTAATGATGACAATAATAACCTTTTATAACAAGTTATCTATTATCCAAATTAATATACGCGGAATAAAATTCAAAAAAAAAATCACTAGAATAATAAAAAGTGAACTGCGGTTGCCCGGTGAAGGCGTTGCCGCCTTGATTTATTATGTTATTGATAGCCACACTATGTTCGTCTTATTACAAATACATTAAATCCGAACCGGACTTTTAGTAAGACCACCAACATGTCAAGTTTTGCTATATCTTCGGGACCCAAGGCCTAAGTACACACAAAATTAAATGGAGCCCGCTTGCAAATGTCCCGTCTCCAACGAAAGAAACAAAAATTGAAATCGATTCGTAAATGACGAAATTACCGCGGATAACAAACATAAAAATAATAAAACTGAATTGAGAACCTCCTCCTCCTTTTTTGAACTCGGTTAAAAGTGATATGTTAAAATTGTATAGTAAAGTAACTTTCTAAAGATGAACGAATTATTAAATCCGTTTAGTATCAGGTTGGCAACTAATAAACCCGCCATCTCACAGTACAAGATTATTTTATTTTTTAGAGAACTAAATACAATT
>DWLR01002762.1:0-14733 GCA_018246295.1 Papilio alexanor hazarajatica | reverse complement strand
CCTTTTCTTATTACGGTGGAACATACTGCGATCGCCAACCCGCCTGCCAAGCGTGGCGATTATGGCACATTTCCCCCTCAATGATGCGATCAATGGGGAAGGCCTGTGTCCAGCAGTGGACGATCATAGGCTGAGGTGGAGGTGGATATATCAGTTATCTGATTTCCACAGTACAAGCTCTACTTAGTTTAGGATTATATGGCCGTGTGTGAATAAAGTCCTAGAATATTATTATTATTATCGCAGCGCAACGAACGCGGAGAACGGTGAACTGAACAAGGTGCGCAACCAGCTGACCGGCGAGTGGGGCCCCGTGCCGGCGACCGCGCGCGCGTACAAGGCGGCGGGCGAGCGCTGGTGCGTCATCGGCGACGAGAACTACGGCGAGGGCTCCTCCCGCGAGCACGCCGCGCTCGAGCCGCGCCACCTCGGCGGCCGCGCCATCATCGTCAAGTCCTTCGCCAGGTCGGTACACCGCTCCCAACACCCAACACACTAACTCGTCAAGGCCTTCGCATTGCATTCGAGCAGTGCTCATGTTGACGGTGAAATGCCACGATTTTAAGATTAAATACATTGCAGTATTAAATGAAATTACATCTAGTATTCATACTAGAAGTAATTTGTAATATATAGTATATTACTACTTCTCTGTAGTACTATACTATAGTAGTAGTATTTATACTTTTTTTTAATTTATTGATGTTAATAACTGAAGCCAGCTACATTTTCCATTTGATAAGACAGTATCTTATGTGTTAAGGTATTGTCTATTTAGGGTACCTTAAGTATATATAAATGACGCTTTAAAATTAGCTAATATTTTGAAGATTTTGTACGTTTGCTACAGAATTCATGAGACCAACCTGAAGAAGCAGGGTCTGCTCCCGCTGACGTTCGCCAACGCCGCCGACTACGACAAGATACAGCCCACGGACAAGATCTCTCTGCTCGGCCTCAAGGACCTTGCGCCTGGCAAGGTAAGATAATTATTTATATATCCGTATTCGTTTAAATTTAATTTACAGCTGATAGTCAAGATTGCCGTTTAAATTAAAAGTTTACACATCTCACTTTTTTATGGAAACTTTACATTCTTTTCGATTTTATTGCTCGTATCCCTCACTAAATGTGTAAATTATTATCAATGTGTCACTATTTATTTATTAAAAACTAACTATTGTCTGCGGCTTCTCACGTGTTTATTTCTTATTTTCTATATCTGATAAATAAATAACATGTCAAACATTTGTATTATCAAAACACGACCGAAGTAAAAATTGTCATTAAGTTTTTTGAAATTATCAAATTTCTTTTCTCTATTTTCTTTCAGTATGCATCTCCTATAAAGTAATAGAAAACTTTAATAAAAAATGAATGAAATTGGTAAAGTCATTCCCAAATTATGGCGTGACCAAGGGGAATAGGGATTAATATTTATATGTAAAGATAATTAATTTCAATTATTACAGCAAGTCGACTGTGAAATCAAACACAAGGACGGCAGTGTGGACCGCATCAAGCTGAATCACTCTTTGAATGAGCAGCAAATCTCATGGTTCAAAGCGGGTTCTGCCCTAAATAGGATGAAGGAAATCGCCTCTGGCAAATGAGAAACGCGTTTACCAGTAATGTAATCCTTGCACTGGATTTACCAATGTTTTTTTTTTACTTAGCACCCTATGAGCCATAGACAATAGTAATAATAGTATTGAACAATATTTAAAAAGATTAATCTACCTTATGAAATGGTAGCTAGTTTATAGCTCTAAGATAATAATCAATTGAATTTGTTCTCATAATTATATTGTAGCTAATTTAGCATGAGATAGGACAATATGTAAAAATTTGTAAGAAAATATTTAGGATTTTATAGAAAATCGAAAATAGAGAGAGGCTATTATTAATGAAAAAAAAATTAAGAGTTTATGAGAAAGAAGATACAATTTAATGTTTGCTAAAACACAAACAGGCTATAGAGGATAAAAAAATAATTAAAACATTTTATTGTGTTTACCAAATGTCTCATGTGAAATTGTGTTGTTTTATAAAATCCTTGAGTAACATTTTCCCACACTTAAGTGGTAACTAAAACTATAATAAATTAACAACAGTGCAAGGAATAAGGTTAGTTATCTCAAAGCGCATTTTGTAAAGCAAGTTGCCGGACAAGTGTCAGTCGGCGATGAATCTAATAAACTTAGCTGTAGTAAGTACAAAAAGTTACTTAGATGAAATTAGTATAATAAGTTTGATCCTTTTTTTTCGCCAATTTACATGTTATTAATGAATTATGATTATATTAAAAAATTATCAATTATTTACTGAACTCTTTAATTTTTGATACTGTTAACTTTAAAAACCTGTCTACTAGCAGTTAACATGTTAATTTATGGCGATGGATGCTTCTAATATCATTACCTGGTGTTAAATGAGTGAGAAACTTTCTGCTATTAACCTTAATCCAATCCGTAAACAGCTCCAATGAATGGACTTACTTTTACTCACCTATAATCACTTTTGGAGTCCAACGAGTCCTTGGATATTTTGGACATATTGCCCGAAGACAACCAGATAATTGGACAAATTGGTTGTGGTTGGAAAGATTGAGGGCAAAAGGTCATGGGGTCGATCACCAACCCGCTGGTCCGATCAAGTACAAGCCATTTTTGGACTCAGTATCCCGACTGCCCTGAGATAAGCCGAAGACAGGGCGGCGTGGAGGCTGCTGGTCGACGCATCTGTAAAGGCATATCAAGACAAGCACGACCTTCAGTAATGAAGCACACGAAAAAGAACAGAAGAAGAATCACTGTTGGCACTGTTGATTGTTCTGACTTTATTCACCCTAATAGACTTGAACTCAACTAAGAATCAATTTTTATTTTACTATTTCACTTCTAAGTTTTGAGTTGCAGCAGGATACAATACAGATGCAGTGATTCCAATCCTTATAAGACCAATTCTATAAAATATAATAAAACATGATTTGTAAGGTGATTCCCTTAGCTTTGTGGCAAATGCTTCCTGTCACCATATCATTTGTCATCAGCCTGTATTAGTACATTGCTGGACATAGGCCTTCCACAGTATGCGGTCGTCCGCATTTCAAACAGATGTTCTTATATTAATATAGAATAGACCAATACAAACACTCACAATTGTAATGTAGAGGAGTAGGCGGATCTTTTTTGTAATAATAATTTAGGGCTTTGCATTATGATATATATAATCTAAATAAATAATGACAAATATATATATATATACTCGACTGACCGGTTGGTGCAGTGGTAATATACTTGCCTGTCACAGACCCAGGACAAACATTTATGTGCATGAACATATATATATATATATATATATATATGTATGTAGAAATGAGTTAATCTAAAAAAAGACATTCCAGGGAAGAATACAACAGTCAATCAGTCAAGCCATTTATAGTACAGGAGGTCACAATGGAACATACATAAATCCATACCCTCAAAACCATTACACTCCTGTCTGGCAATAATCATGGGTAATAAGATAATAGCTACTATCAATTGCAAAAGTGTAACAAGTTGTGAATGATTTCATGAAAGTAGAGTTTGACAACTGATTAACTTTTTAACAAGATCAAAGCATATCCAGATATTTAAGCAATAATCCATCATCTGGCATAATCATTTAAAATACATAAAAACACAGCTTTTTACCGTTATAATTTATGAGTTTTATTTATATTGGATCACTGGGCATCTTCCTAAAATGGTCTTAACATTTAAATAATAATAAATATTTTATACAGTGTAAGCTTTTTATATGTTATCGATTTAACAACAAACTCCCTAAAACGTCAAAATTGCTGGATTTAGGTTGGTTTACCTTTTTTTCTATACAATAATACACTCTTTATAGCGTAACGCTCACTCTATTTAACAATACGGCATTATAAATTATTAAGTAACAATTTCTAAGTTGCCGAAAATGGTAAGAACTGCAGCTGTGTACATTTTTTGTTTCATTTTCTAGTGCATATTTGTACTTTAAACAACATACTGGAGGAGATTGTAAGAAATGTTGTCCTTTGTTTGACGAATTTAACATAAAAAAATAAAATTAAAATATTGAAGCAGCAAAAAACGTCAGATGAAGATAACAGACTGTATGCAAAAAGTGTTGTTATTTGTATGAATTATGTTGTGTATAATCAACATTTATAGTCGACACTATAGTAGTAAATACATATTATAGAATAGTAAAATAATATCATATATTTCTCTCCCTTTAACAATCACTCTCTAAAGGCCAAAAAATGCTCAGTTCCTTAAGTGTTGTTACATAGAGTTTACACTGTCTTAAGTTTATCAACAGTTGAAGAAATGAAACTGAATTTAGTGTAAAACTATTTTATTTAGCAACAGTTTAATCTTCATTGTCTTCGTTATCACTGTCAGCATTGATGTTGAAGTAACGCAGTTCATATGCATCATGAGCGGATGCAACAACACGCAGCCAATCCCGAAGGTTGTTCTTCTTGAGGTACCTCTTGGTCAAGTATTTCAGGTACCTCTTTGAGAAGGGAATGTCTAAAAGAATAAGAATTTTTACAATAAATACACATTAGAAATGCCATTGAAAACATATCTCATAAGTCATTTTTATTAGTTGTACCCAAAATTGCTAAATGCTTATATTACAAATTACAAAAGCAATGCACTTTTTTTCTAATTCTACACATGAAATGGAACAAACTTCCAGGAAAAGTTGTGATTGCTACAACCATAAACTCCTTTAAGAACAGATTGGGCAAGGAAGACATCTCCAAGCTATTTGATACGCACGCATCAGCTAATTAGCTGCTAGCGTGTCTTACCGAATAATAATAAATAATGAAAGAGAAAAGAATAAATATTACTACAATCATTACTTATATAAATCAAATAGATTTTATGTGTTTAATATCGACCAGTTTAATACTGTTGTCACATTTAGCTGAATAAAAATCCTGTGAACAAGTAATACCTAGTAGCTTTATTATGATATTAAGACATTATTAATTAAAAAAAAACACAAACCTGCGTTGATAGCAACTTTCGTCTTGTCCCTAGCGATGACAACGTGATTTCCTAGGTTATTTGTTTTGTTCTCAACTTTTACATGCTCCTTGAGGTATTTCTCGAAGTTACCGACATCCAAGATGCTGTCCTCAGCCGGGTGTGTGCAATCAATAGTGAACTTCAAGTTAATCTTCCTTTTCATTCCTTTTCCACGGATTTGACCACCCTTGACTCCCTTCTTGCCCTTTTGATGCAACTGGGCCTTTTTAGGCGCGGGTTTCTTAGTAACTGCCATTTTAATGTCCTGAAAAATAAATGAATGTTCGTAATATTGTTCTCCACGTAAATGATTACACGATAATCTTTAATTATTTTTGAGCATTAACCTATAGAACACGTGTAGCAGTTCTCGTCAAACCTGCAAAATGGCCGACTTTTTGGCAGTTGCCATAAACTAGAACTAGTACATTTTAGTCTTTGGAAAGCGCCTTAAATACAAAGATTTATATACCTATAAGTAACATTAACAAAAAAATAGTGTTTATGATTATTTAAAAAAAATACCTTTAGATTAATTCTGAGATTGAAACTGAAATTTCAAGTTAATTTGAGGAGGCCTTAATGTTTCTGCGAGAAGATTCTTCGCTCACCAAAAGTAAGCAACATTACTATACTGCCTGTTCAATACTGTTTGATGGTTGGTGGCAGTTGACGGGAAATTTTTATTCTGCTTAGATTGCATTCAAACAAATTATGAATCTAATATTTTTATAAATGGTTTTGTGGGTCAAAGTACATTTACTTCCTTATTTTAAGCTGAAGAATAAATAATAAAAAAATATAACCGAACTAAACACAACATATGTACAGTACATTGATGCTTTCGTCAATCTCTGGTCTTAAGTAAATAATTGTACTAATTTCTCAATTCTCATACAAATCTCGTTCAGTCTTGCCTTTTGGCCAAAGAGCGTATAAAATGCTTTCGATGTTACAACCTATTATAACTACTACCTCGGTTGGTCCTCGGTCGTCTATATATAATAACTTAAGTATAATGCTTGCATTGTTTCGTGTACCTATATATTTCCCATGAATGAATTAAATTCGAGGTCACGACACGAAGCTTTTTTCTCATCATGATGTAATGCCTGTTTTTGACTCAGACAAGACAGTCACACATTCACTGATGTTTTATTTTTGTATTTACAATTTGATTATATGATTGATAAAGTTCGATTCTTAAAAAAAATATAAACTGTCAAATGTTAACAGCTGATTGGAAGATATTTAATAATTACTGTTAATATGCTTCAGAATATACATATAAATATGCTGAAAGGCGGTGCGGCTGCGCATTGTATTTGTGTTTATTTACTACAAAACTACAGTTGATTTTCTGTCTTTGTGAGTGTGTAAACCTATTTTCGTATATAGTTAACCTCTTGTTTAGGGAATGGTGAATCACAGCGCGAAAAACGTAAACTTTAAACGTGATTGAAAGACAGCGCCGTGTAACGAATGCGTTTAATTTCGTTGGTCAAAACGTAGATCTATTCTATACATTACATGTCGCAATTTAATCGATAACAAAATAACTATGGAAACGATCAAAGTGTCACGCAAATGATAAAATGGACAAATGTTTTGTCGCCTGTGGGTGCGACGATCAAGAAGGTGTAACAAAAGGAGATTTAGATCGTTTTACTGATAAAATCGAAAACGTCTTGAATGATGAAAAGGGCAGGAGATTGTTTAGAAATTTTCTGTTTACAACAAAGATGAAAGATGGTCGAAGAACTTTAGATTTTTTGGAACACATCGAAAGACTACTTGGTTATTCTGAAGATGCCGAAAGTACGTCGTACCGCAGTTACCTCAGGGATTATGATCGTTTGATTGATGAAGCTGAACGAATAGAAGAATTGGATTTTGCTACAATGGAACGACTAGCTATAGCCCGAGATTCTGAAAACAAAGACGAAATGGAAGCCGTATTGAAACTGTTGAAAGTTGAAGCAATTAAAGCACTTCGGAGAGAATATAGTGCTTTTAGGAGACACTTTATTCCAACTAACTAGATATTGTTAAATACCCAGTGTACCTTGATTTTTAAAGCTATTTAATATTTCACAACAGACTGACAATACAAGTACATTTTTTGTATAAATGCAATACACACATTACATTGTTATTTATTGTTTGAACCAAGTTTGAACAAGATTTGTTATTTTTTAGCACATAATTTTTTGTTTTCGTCCAAATAATGTGATTGCTATTTATTTAAACCATAAATGTACCTTATTATAATAATATATGGAGCAAAAATTAAAATATTCGAATCTAATAGGATTTTAATTAAATTATTAAAATTCAAAATTTACATGTTTATGTAGTCAAAGTCAATAATTCAATGAAGCATTAAGTAGGAATGCTTGAGACACAATTTTGACTTGATCAAAGAGTGTTGTAGCTGAATTATAGTGGATTATTGTGGCATGTTTTTATGTGGCTCAAGGATCCTTGATTATGTGCAGTGATCTATGCCCAGCAGTATTTCCAAACCAATATGACTTGGAGGCCTTCAAGAAAAGACTGCTCTTCCGTAAAGGCAGGAATGCATCAGCAGTTCTTTTGGTGTTGTGGATGCCCATGGGCATCAGTTCACTTAAAGTTAAGTTAGTTTGCCCCTTATTCTATAATGTCATGGGAAGTAAATCAATTACTTGACAACCTGCTTACTTTGTCACTCAATAACAATCATACAATCCTTAAATGAACACTGTAAAAATGTTAAAAGCAATGAGTCGTCCTTTTAGGTCACCTTCCTTCAATATTTTATTTTCTAAAAGAAATCATTTGGAATCATTTTCCTAAAGTACAATTTTATTAAAACATACCTAAAAATAATCTATTAGAAGTTTTTTTTACCTTTATTCAGAGCTGCAGAATTCACTGTTGTTATACCCCATTAGCAAAAAAAAAGTGGTGCAATTTTTTTAACAAGTTCTTTGTCATATCTTTTTGAATAAATTCAAACTTGATTTGTTTCAAAAACATAAGTTTTTAAATAGTTTTGTGACTTAAAATTATTCTTCATAGGTTTTATTCATAAAGTGCACCATACTAAAACCTGGTACTTGTGATTTCTCAGAACAGTGGTCTAAATAAGATTCTGTATGCCTTGTTCCTTTATTACTTGACTCCCCGCAGAAGACAGCGACAACGGCACCAAACAACAAACAGCTTGATGCACCTAAATAAGTATTACATCTAAAAATTTAATTTTCCCCTTCAAATGTTCTGTATTTTATTATCATTACATAAAAATTAAAAACCTCTTGAAGGATTCAGATGCCATTTATTATGCGTATACAACATTAGTATCATATAACTGGGACTAAATATTATTTTACATAAATAGACCTTAAGCAAGGACCTATAGATTGTAGGTCTAAAGACACATAAAAAAACTCACCACATACTGTTGGCTAAATGCACATGTTGCTATGCTCATGCCATATATTTCCAGAATGCAATTAAACTAATATAAAATTCATATTTTAAACCAGGACCATAGGAATAGTGTAAGCTCCAGTCTCATTCGGGGCTCCATAAGTAGATTAAAAGTTTTTTTTTTAATATAAGTTTGTGTTTACCGCATACACAAATTACTGAAAATTTCCATTGTGATGGTCTATAAATGTATGTCACCGACAGATTACAAACTTCGTCAGTTTGTAATCGGATGAACTGAACAGATCATTCACAATTTGACATATCATTTTTGCCACTTTATAAGAAGTCGGTCACCAAAAAAGGTAAGAAACTCATGCAAACAAATTTATTTTCCGTGACGATATATTTTTTAATACAAAAAAAAAAATATTTAAACATTCATAGAGTTTATACTTAATGTAAGGGTTAAATTATGTTCAAATCGAATCAGTAAGCAGATTGATGTTTATTGCACAAATTTATAATAAAAGGCAATTTCAATAACTTTTGATTTCACAAAATATTTTCATTTATCAAGCTGATATATGGTTTAATCTATATTCACATAGCATATGTGGTATACTTAAAAAAATGTCGTTATTTTATTATTACAAAGCTTCACTTCCTTGGCAGTATATGAATTGCGCATATTTATTAGTAATAATTATATTAAATTAGGTACAAAATTCTTGTGGCTAACAGCCAAAAATAACGACATAAGGTTTATTATAAGGAAAGTAATTCTAATAATAAACCTTATGTCATTATTTACTCATATACCTATAACATTGTGATACAACATCTTATTTTAAACAATTTTCCTTAAGGGTCATAAAAAATTGCAAAATTTTAAAATATTTACCTATTGTTTTTCTTTTTGTTTGTTATAATAGTCATTTTCTAAGATATGGCTTTGTTTTATTGTTTACAATTGGCAGTACATATGGATCAATGTGTTAAGGCTGACAGCTACGAAATATTCCGTGTTCCTTATATTTTTTTAATCAGAAGCTGTCACAAGATCTGTGTGAATTTATGAACGAAATATGAAATAGAAGTAAAAGAAAGTAGAAGGATTAAATATACTAGAAATATTGTCGTCAGATATGATCGAGAGTATATATCATAAAAATCAATAAAAAATCTTAATAATTCAACGAAAAATATAACTTTTTTTGGACCATGATTGCCTTCAGTTTATAAAAAAAAACTTCTTCAGACTTTATGAACACTACTAAAATAAAAGCTGTGGCCTGAAACATCGGGTTTATTTTATTTAGTATACTATACTAGCCATTCCAGTGATTTCGTCCGTGGGGAATTCAATAAAAATGTGTTTTAGTTTTGTACAATTCATAAAAACTTTATATTGTAGACATGTCCATAGGATGATTAACATCATTTTACATCTCATAAACGAATTACTTGTTACTAATTTAAATCCAGCTTTTCATATTTCTTAGATACTATTATCTAAAATAATAATAACAATCATTTTTCGACACGTGAAATGTATGTATGGAATGTTTCGGAGCTGTCAACTGTCTTCACATAAACTGAACTGTAGATTGATATATTTAAAACAGTAATTTAATATCACGTTTGAATATCGAGTCCATGTCTCATACATTAAAAATACTATACATACAATTGTTTTCATTACACTTAACTATCTTCCAAATGCCATCTTAGCTATGTTACATCATAACTAAAATGAATTGCATCCCCTATGTCTTCTTCCAAGAGTAATACATCTCCAGTGGCTTATTCACCTGCAATAAGTAAAATTAGTTTGAAATAGAAATTTTGAAAGTAAAGCTTATAATGAAAGAAATCAATTTCAATATTTTATGATACTATACTGACATTTTACTGATGATATATGCTTATTTTCAATTGAAGAGGCATGAATTTATTATTTTAGTATTAATAATAATGGATATTATAACTATTTAAGCTTAATTGTAATGGTAACAAGGAACCCATATTTTTTATAATTTTAAACATTCAATATTAAATGGGCATTAGTTTTGTTAGTAAAAGAAGGAGAGGAAGAGATAGGGGGAATAATATTGAGTATTACCTTCCAAAATTTATCATTAATCTGCCTCAGTGTCTGCGAGCCGGCCAGGGGCACGAACTGTCCAGGCGAGGGAGCGACGTAGATGCAGAAATTGAGCAGACGGTATGCCTCCGGCAATTCCGCGTCCAGGTCCAATGTCAGGCGCATCGCTAAGTACTTGCTCAGGTGATCCACTGAAAATTAATACATTATTACATTGCATATTAATTTTTTAAAAATATTGTAGGATTCAATGTAATTAATAACTGGGACAATAGGAATCTAGTAAAGTAATGATGGCTCAACTAATTACAACCTGTTTACACATTTACAATCTGTCTAGATCTGTCCAAATAAATTTATATGTAATATGCATGAAATTCAATAGAGGCTAAATTGCACTACAAACCAAAAGTCCACTGTACTCAGTTTAACTTGATTAGTGTACTGTTCCAGGAAGTGTTTTGATTGTTTGATCAATAAAAATAAGAAAAAAATATAAAAAATCAATACCTGAAGCATTAGCTGTGGTCTTAAGATACCTCACAGAACTATCTCGCAAAGCTCTCATGAGTTGGTTATCTCCAGTCATTTCTGTAGGATGTGGCTTAAATACTAACTCTATTTCGTTTGGGTTAAGGGGTTCCCCCTCTCCCTCTGTGTCCATTGAGTTTTCACCTTCAGTTCTGAAATAGAAAATAATCAAAAAATTTAAACAATAAATTCATAATTTTTTACATCTTTATTGCAATATTAACATATAACTCTACTATAAAAAAGATCTATAGAACATAATAAAGAAAGGTGAAGATTATTTTTATTTGCATGCTCTTTATTATTATCATATTTGTATTTGAGAAGTTCTTTTTGCATATTTGCCCAATTATTAAGGAAAGTTAAGGCTATTTAACATCATACTACAACTTTTAGAAGCCAAGCACAAAGAAAAATAAGGATAATCAAAATTAATGTTTTAATGCAGGTGCTTGATGTTTATCACAGACATAACAACAAGAGACAAGTTTTTGCATGATGATTAGTGTATTGGATAATTATTCATTATAATATATACTGCATGATTTTATACACAATGCTACCCATATAAGAGTTGGAAATGGACTATCCTGTATTAAAAGAGAATAAATATTTTTATGTAGGATGTACAGGAGTTACCAGTGATTTGTATAATTTTAAAAATATGGATATGAAAGAAGTCAGCACTTAAGAATATGTAGAAACAAAAAATTAGGGACATTTTAAAGAATATTGCATAATAGAATTATGTATTGCAATATTGAATATTGCATTGCATGCAGATGTTTGAAATTTGTTGTATTTTAAGTTTTCAAGAAGGGAAAAACCTATTTATATTTTAAATATGTTACAAATACACTAAATTAAATAAAACAACTTTCGTTGATAAACAATTCTACAAAAAAAAGTAACCCAATGAATTATGGTTGAATTTTGACTACTTCATGAACTCCACTTCACTTTGGTCATTGACAACCAACAATATTTTAAACACATATAAAAATGTGTAGTGCTGTTCCAATAAGAATCTCTTCAATAATTAGGCTGAATTAAAAATCATATTTTTAAAACATTCAATGAAATATTACTTAAATAGTACTGTGCAGCTAAAACTAAGAAACTTTAGAAACATTTAGGAAAAGAAAATTTTTTGCAATTAAAATATTTAAGCAAGAATAGAAATTTACCTGTTGGTTAGTCTTGAAATAAATAGTTACAATTTTGGCACAACAAAAACAGGCAAAAACAGTTTTGTTAAATATAAACAATATAGGATAATATTATCCATATAATAATTAATTTTGAATATATTAGAATAATACTAATATAATAAATATATTATCCAATAAATCTTCTACATGTAATTGAGGTATTTTGGATTTGTGACTCCTCTTACAGGCAAAGAAAGCATTTCTAGAAATGGTTGGAAAATTTCGAAGTGTACTACTTCATTCCAAATTGGTTATTTACATGTTTAAAAATGTTTATAATGAAAACAGACCTGCCATCACTAGATTCACTTTCCTCACTGCGTTCCGATGTAAGAACAGATTTTGCCCTTTTAGTTGTGCTTGTGTTTTTTGACACAGAGCTTACATTTGAAGGTACCGGAGACGGGGTACTTCGCACTGACGCCGGGTTGGAAGTAGATTGCCCCGGCGGCGTCGGGTTGCCAGTTGCTGACGTTCCATCTTTGGGCACTGAAGAATTGTTCCCATTTTGAGCGGGTTCCGAAGTACCATTTGAATTCGACGGATTGCTGCTTTCCTCTTGGTTTTTTCTTGACCGTTGTGGTCGGTTTTGCGACTGAAGTTTGATTCCCTCAGTTATAGAATTCACTAAGGACGCTTGTGAATGAGACATGTTTAGTTTAGCCAGTACGCGCTCTTGATGAGCTTCATACTCATCTCTGCTAGGATAGATTTTAGATATTAACAAATCGAAGTTTGGATCGGGTCTTAAAGAACGCTTGGACACTAATTTCTTGCGACATGTCGGACATTCTTTGTTGCCTGACCGAAGTGCAGTAATTATACAATCTGAACAGAACCTATGAAGGCACTCCTTCGTTGTCATCGTTTTCTTCAACATATCTAAACAAATTGGACACATCAGTTCGCTGTGTAAACTTCGTGGGGATACTGCTATTTCCGTAGCATCTGTTATCACTTCTTGTGGCGTCCGGTGGAGTTCGTAAAGAGATAGTTCCCATGTTTTATTTTGTGAAGGCTCTGTTGATGACATGTTTGCAAGATTATAATATTTATTTATGAAATAATAAACATTTCGAGATAATTGACAGTTCCAGCCGCTTCCGCCATATTGTTATGCGCGCAGTATTGCCACTTACCAAAAATGTTTATAGTACTTGTATAATAATTATGTGTATTGCAGTGTACTGTTCAACAACATGTATTTTCTTGGTGTAAGTATTAGTTTTACTTTTAAAAATGTTTACACTAACACGATTTTGGCCGTAATCAATTTTACTATTGAAAAAATACTAATTGAATGAAACAAACGTTTTTGCAGTTTCTAATTTTTTACTAGTACATTTATTAGTTGATCAAACTAGAGAGTAAAGTAAAACCGAAGCGAATCTCCTTGAAATCGATGTGTAAAATTGATCAATTATTTGAATTTGAATTTTCTCTAATTACTCATTCTGCTTGGTGATAACAATGTCGTGTCTTGTTAGATGCATGCTAAGAATGGTCAGTGGTAGGGTAGAGTAGAATGATATGGTGCTATATTTACCTGTTAATATCTTAATGATGCTTAGGATCCTTTTTATTTATTTAATGAACGATTTGATATATTTGGTTCAAAACAATGGTCGTGACCATCATGACAAGAAAAAGCTCTCCCGATAAGTAACTTTACCGGGATATTACAAAAAAAATAAGGAGAAGGAATCAATAGGTATAGTTATAGGTATTCATTCAACGTCAGATAAACTGATTTTTCAATTACCTGTAGAATTCGCAGATCCAGGAGCTGGTTGGGGGTGGGGCTTAAGGGCTCAAGCCCTCCTCAATTCATCAGAATTCTTCCATGACAAGTTTTAAAGTTTCTTTTTATATACAAGAAGGTGGTAAACGAGCAAGCGGTCACCTAAGTGACCCCTACCCATAGACATCTGCAACAAGCATTTGCGAGTTGCAGGTGCATTGCCTACCTTTACCTTTACCTAATAGACAGAGAAGAGGATAGATAGAAAAACCAACATTACCTTCTCCTATCTATCTCCTTCCTCGTCAAATCCGTTTCCCTTCCCGTCCTTTCCTTATTAGAAAAGGGTGGGAAAGGTAAGAGGACTAAAATTAGGCTTTCGGCATCTCACTTCTCAGAAGAAATGCAGTAAACTTCTACTTCACGCCTGTCTTATGTGAGGTCGTGGTATTTCACCGGTCGAGCGGGCTATTCGCGCAACAGATGTTATTGTTGCGGACTGTTGAACTTTATAATTATTATTCCAATTAATTTTTTTTCCAACAAATTCTATATACCTTGTTCTGACTTAAATTATTAGGTTGGCAACTAATAAACCCGCCACTTTTTTCGATCGATTGCTAGAACAATGTAGAAGCTTCTAGA
>DWLR01002761.1:0-14735 GCA_018246295.1 Papilio alexanor hazarajatica | reverse complement strand
AAAAGATATCTTGCAGAGGAAGTAACAAAACTATTGAATATTAATTAATATGAACTATATTAATGTAACTTAAATTTATAATAGAATATTCATTATATAAAGTATAAACTATTGGTACAAAAGTAGTACGAAAAGTCTTAGTAAACAAGAAAATTATGTAGAATTCAAAACTTTTTAAAATTGAATTTGTGTAAGCCTCGTAAAAGCTTTCTTCTCGTTCACTACTATTTGAATCGCTAAAAAATAAGTTTTCCCATTTTCTTTTCGAGATTTCAATGAATTAGTGTAGAGATTTTAAATTATACCGCCCATTACTCGACAGAGAATGAAACAGATCCTGTACAGTGGCAAGATGAAAAACAAATGCGAAATAACGAAAATAACTGACCAAGCATGATACCATGGAAACAAACGGGGCGGGAGATTATTCTTGCGACAATCAGCGATTCGCATTTTTAAAATATCCGTGGGAATATCCAGCAGAATAAATACACTTCGTAAAGCGATACGCGTGGCCTGAAGGAGATTTTACTATAAACGCGCGCGGCAGTCAAGGTGTTAATTAATTTTTTAATGATTACTGCCTACTTTTATAATATTATTGTTTAATGTAAATTTGTTTTTAATGTTTTAAAAACAATTAAGAATAAGTATTTTACATAAATAAAATTCATGTCTGTCAAAAAGGCACCTATTAACTTTTAAATGAAATTACAATGAGGGAATAAACAATTGCAATGAGGGAAGGGTAAGAAATAATCTGCATGTTTTTTTGCTCACCGTACAAAACAACAGCAATATTAATCAGCGTTCCCGTTTGCTATCAGAATACGCATCTTGGTAACATGGTGTAGTATGCAATTGGCAAGAGCCTACGACTTTTTTGTTGGCTGTACGCACGCCGATGGATCAGATAGAGATTTTAAGCTATGTTTTATGTATTTTGTGCTTATGTGGGATACAGTACTAATATATGTGCATCTTTTGATGGCGTAGAGTATGGACCTTTTTTGTTGACTGTACAGCACAGGTACAAAACTGGATCTGACAAGGATAGCTAACTTCTATACAAGAAATGTATATCTAAAGCTTATCTAAGATAAGCTAGAACAAGATGCGAGCACAGTACGGCGAATGCTGCTTCGACGTGGTAATGCTTAGATTAAGAGGTGTTATTCTGCAAGTGTTTTGTTCACTATAACGCATAGGAACTTAGCTTGTGAAGCAGATAGTCGGTTTCTTTTCTTCTTGCACTTCATTTCACTCTGCGATGTACCTGTCTATTGCTGACAAAGTAGAACACCTTTCAGAAGACGAATAGCCGTATGTATCTGTTTGTCGTATTGCTATTATTTATTAAGGAAGGTTATATGATATATAACATCAAGCTACAACCCTAAGAAAGGACACCCCAAGGCAGAAAAATAAGAATGCCAGAGGGTTGGAAAACCGCGCTCGTTCAATTTTTATCTCGGACCAGTGAAACCGCGGGGCAAACCGGTGACCTGCATGTCTTTGTGTTTACCACTGACGAACGGAAGCAAAGCTAAGCAAATCAGACAGGAACACTTGGTTACTTGCCATATGTTTTACGTCTAGATATAGTGCTTCATATAGTGCTCTTCAATCAAAGTGCTACAACTGCGTGTCCTTTGAGAGTCTTAGCGTCTGCTTTAATGCAAATATATATAGGCAGCTATATTTGAAATATGGGCTTATAGTGATAATTTGTAATATGTTGTTTGTTTATTACAACAGGTACAGGTAGCGATTGACGTTGTTGTCGGGAACGGATATTATTAAGCACTAACTACGTAGTTTTGTTTATATGCCGCACAATAAACCTGATAAACTACCAGAGAATTTTTAGATAGATTCTATCTTCTATATTATCTAGATTTGAGGAAAGGCCTACATTTGCTGTTGGAGCATTCGCCTGGACATGACTGAATGGATAACCAGGTGGATGGAATAATTAATAATTTTGCATGTGTTTTTGTTTGAATACCGCCCGATACTGCATAGCGTATGTAGTTATTGAAATCGTGGTAAAGTATGAATGGAGATTTAATGACTTTTGGTTAACACGTAATACTCGCACAATAATAATTACGAAGTGGGGATGCTGCAGTTTGCTCTTGTGGTCACAATGCGTGTACAAAACTGGTGGTGGTACGTTAACATTAATTTACTGTACTATAACCGCCTCTAAAGAGGACTAGGGTAAGCACAGATGGATAAACAACATTTAAAATCCCATACAGCTATGTCAATGGATGAAGTCATGTGTTACTGAAGGAGAGGTGCTACCTCTTTCATTTTTCTTTCCCTCTATAAATACAGATATCGCGAATTAAATCTACAGTTGAGGCATGAGCATCTCGGGACCTCGCGGTGGACCACAGGTGGAAATACGTTTAATTTTTCTTTATTTAAATGGTTTTATTAATTACATTAGCTACTGTAATCCTGCCACAGCTGCCTGCATCTGCTGCTATGAGATCGCGAACCACTCACACGGGGCAGTACCTTTCTCACTGTGTTTTTATTTCTGTATTTATTATTGTTCAAAAAAGATATATTCATGCAAAGCAAAGCGGTATCCATTTGTTGGAGTGTAGATGAGGAAGCTGTAACTTTCTTTACAGATGTAAAAAGATTTTTATTATTTATTTAACCGTAGATAATGTTAAAATCTTTTATAGCAAGCCAGATCTGCTGCGGGCGATAAGAAAAGAGAACATAGATGGAGAGTCATTAATTTTATTTGTCTTTTAGTTTTTTTTTTTCGCTATCCTTTAGATTAATCTTTCACGAGCGAGCCGTATTCGATCCTGAGGTGTTCATCTATGACCTCGTGGAGCACAAACAGGGAGGCAGTTATATACTTTCTATATTTTATTTACACTTTAATTGCTCAGGGATCTATGGAAATATGGTGCTGTAGTACAAAAATGGACAAACCATAGATTAACTTTATGCATCTTGTTAATCTGTATGCATTTTGTAGTTGAAATAGAATGCGTTGTATTTACGTTAAGTTACAATTTTACTTATACAGTAGCTAGCCTGATGTATTGCTGCGGCGGGCGCCTACGGCTGACGTGTCGGACCAGAGAGGTATATTTATTTATGTATTTTATTTATCTTTGCGTACATTTACAATTTTCACGGCGTTCTGCATTCGATGCCTTAATATGTGCGTTTATTAATAATTTTGTGAACGACGTGGAGATACCAAATACGGTTATAATTGCATAGTCAGCTGCATGCATGTATTTATGCGTGTTTATGTGACTTGTGGAGCATATGGTGGTGGTAATACTACTTCATGTTTTCCTTCTACGGTTGTAGAAAGACCGAGTCTTCGAGACTGACGTTTCCAGCTAACGTATCTTGAATAGTTAGTCTAGAATAGTTGAAGTTCATCAACCAAATGCCATTGCTTTGCGTAATTTTGAGGTTTTCCAGAAAATTTAGCTCTGGCTGAATTCTAAGGAATAATGTCTACAACGATACGCTCATAAGCATAGAGCATAATTCCTGATTGGACTCAACAACAGGTATTGTAATGCATTTTATTGTATCTATTAATACTGATCTGACGAGACACAGCGACAGAGTTGCGAAGTGTACGCGTAGATAAGCAGATTGGTGACGTAGAAATAATGGAGAGATTTGTGCAACAAATGTGAGCACCAAGATGCTTAACAGAGAATACTTCCAAAATGTCTTACTATTTACAAAAGTTCCGCGCCACACAAACAGCGTTATCATATGGAATACGCTGCTCTGGCTTGAGCATCCTTCAATGAAGAGGCCAACTGTTTACAACAAAGCTACATCCTCTTTTTCAGTCTTGTTGCTGTTTAAGTATTATAATGTTTTTGTGCAGCTTCTACCATATCAGTGATCGATCGATTACAGACTAGCAAACTGCAGCCTTATGTTGGAGCGTTGTTAATCTGCACCGTATTACAGAATGCGCTATTATACTGCAAGCTGCATCTATTTGTGGTGTGTTAAGGTAAATGTCGAAATTACTTCTGAAGTACATTATTGATGACATATTGCATAATACAAGCATAGAGCTACACGACGTGTGGCTTCTACTGTACGCATGTGGGCATCTGTTTTTGGCGATTTCTGTTCTAGTTTGGTAACTAGATATTTGGAGATTATGATATTTTATTACATAGTATAAAGCTGTACAGTGTCTCCTGCATTATTGCTACAAGGTTTAAACTATACAAAGATTGTGATTTCTAAAGTTTTAACTGATTACACAGCACAGGCTCAGACGTGGGCTCTGTCCTATGCTTGTATGTGAAACTCATACACGTTGCAGACTATTTACCAACCAAATACCTTGCCGCAGCCGATGATGCCGACAGCTTCATTCTAGAGTTTTGCCATTCCATGTACCGCATTACACAGTATATATGTATGATAATGAACATTGTGCTTTAATGTGTAATAGGATATTCGTGTTTTACAACTACCAGATCTATCAAATTACACATTTGAGCGACGTGTTTGTTGGTTGGATATACATCTGTTGGTGATGCGGTGAACCATTGAAATGGCATGGTGAAAATGGCAATCTCCCAAGTGCCTTATTATTTTTTTCGTAATGTTTAACATTTATAACTCGAATAAAGAGCTAATTGGTATTAAGTGTGTCGTTGGGAGACTTTAACGGGTTCTGTTTTGTAATGGCTGTATTAAAGATAGAAAGACAGATATATTAAATATTTATGGCGGACGCGCTATACGGAATTTGACGACGGCAGTTTTACTACGAAATTTTAGACTATAACTTATTACTCGTTATGCGAATTAGTGCTTACTGTTCGGATATACGAATTTAACGGAGTAATGTACAATAGGGGTATTGTCCAGCTTAATGCTCGAGTTTGGTACAACGAGGAAAGCAAAATATGAGGAGGTAATTTTTTAGTTTATGGGCCTCATATCCTTAATATTACAAATAACTATAAACACAGCTTGTCAGCATACAGCGTTGTTTGCATGTTGTCATGTTAATAGCTTTATTAGCTGGCCTAATGGTGGGACAGCGGACCGCATAAGATGCTGTCGGTGAAGTTGAGAATTGGAGGAATTCACCATCCATCAATAAACTGATACAACGTAGAGTTGACTAATTGTTTTTTTCTTATTGCGCCATAGTAATTGTATTTACCGGTATTGCGTCAGCTGCTTGACTACACATCAACATATATGTTTTAATATGTTAGCAGTAAGACATACATGTCTTATACATACAGTAAGACATGTATGTCTTACTGTATGTATACAACACAGGTACAGTGTTGCGCAGCGTGCCGCGGCCGCTGCTGGGGTACGCACGGCTGTCGGTGACGTGGTGGAACGCGGAGGGCGAGCCCGCGCCGCTGCCGGCCGCTGCGGCGCTTGCGGCTGCCAACTCAGCGCTGCGCCGGGCGCCCGTGCTCCTGCAAGCGGCCGCGGTCAGGCACCACCCTACTATCAGATACGTCGCCTTCCCGCCTGTTGATGATGGTAAGATTTTCATTGTAATAAATAATAGTACTATGTCAAGTTACCAGCAACAGTTTTTCCATCCGATTAATTTGTACGCACCTTATGTAAGCGTACATTCAAAACCAATAAAAATAAGCGAATGTTAAATTAGTGCGTACGATACTTCACGTCACAACATTGTAGACAAGAATTTAATTGTTTAAAAAAAAAAAGATTAAAGTAAACTCATTTTTTCATTGAAAATATAACATTTGACCGAAAATTATTTGTATGGTCTTATAAACAATCATAAACAGAATTGAACGAAATTAACATGACACGCTTACAGAATGTCAGTCTATATGGCGGACGCACACGGGCCTGCGTCGGCTCGCGCGGCGGCTTCGGCTGTCGCGCGCGGCGGGCTACGTCGCGCTCGCCGACACCGGCGTGCCCGACCTCGGCTGCGCACACCCGCCCGCCGCTGTGCAACTAGGTAGTACTCAGAGAACTTGTCTTGTAAAAAATCCCTTATACAATTTCATAAAGCTTCTTTACAATCAATCCAAAACAGACTAGATCTAAATATTTGAAATGGCTTATTTGTGCTAAACATTATTCCGGTCCATATTGACATTGAGCTGAAATAATTCAGTGTTTTTCTGTGAAACAATTTTAGGAGGCAAATAATAAAAATTTGAGCCGTTTATTTTGAAAGTGGACTAACTCCATTAGTCAATTTTTTTTCGGTTGCCATGCTTACATGTACAACTTCATGTTAATTATCAGTAAAGCATTTCAGGTTGCTTATATTATGTCCAAATACAATAATTCTGGACACATAAGTTTTCAGAGTTAGTTTAATAACTGAACTGTGTAGTTTGAAAGTGGCCTAACTCCATTTATACTTAAATCTAGATATTTACTACGGATAATGTCCGAAGGCAGTGATGGAGGTAATTTTAATTATTTAGTATTTAACAAGTTAACGTCAGTTTATTGACAACTGCGTTAGTTGAATAACCAGTACGTTTAATAAATATAAAATAAAAAAATTGTTCAAACTTTCGAAAAAAATGTGAAAATCATAGATCACCAATTTTTAATATCAGGATATTCGTTTTTACCAAATGATAGAGATTTTGGCGCGGTAGAAATGTCATTAAAATAAATTCCTGTTCGTTCCCCAAGATTATTTATTAAAATATTATTAAAAATGTTGGAAAAGAAACTTTATTGTAAATGAAATGAGACAAGAAGATTTTGTGTCAACAAAATTATTAGACGACGCAATTTTTAAAAGTGTACAGAATTCTAATGGAGAATAAATAAACTGATTAAAAATATGTTGGTATCAATGAATGAGAATGTAAATTTTAGACTGCTGAATTTATTACCTTGTCGGTGTAGACCCACAAAGTTCGAAAATATTGTATCAACACCACTGTATAAAAATATCAGACAAATTACAACAAGAAAATTCAAGGATATAATTGACCTATTACGATATATACCACTGGAACATCATGATTTCTTCTAATTCCTTTCACACACTCACAAAATGTAGATGAGTAGTAAATTTTTGTGTAACAAATTTATGTTTATAATTTTGTATGTTATGTAAAGAAAAATGTTTTGAATCTCATAAATTGTGTTTCCGAAGTGAAAGATATATAAAATAAATTGAGTATTGTTTTTTTCAATTTCAATCATCTTAAATAATGAATGGATTTTGGAACTTTCATATTTTATAATGAATCTGGTTTTTTCCATTTTTTTTAATAAGAAAACGCATATAATTCATTTAATAATTGCGACTATTTTAAAAGGAACTATAAATTTAACACACTTAGATACACTTAACCAGTATGAATATTTAGTATCCCATATGTATATTTTTAAATTCATTTAAACGCAAACCTTTAAATATTTCGATTTGAAGATAAATGGACTTAGGCCATTTTCAAAATAAATGGCTTATTTATTTTAGTTATTTTTGTGTAGGCACATTATAATTTATTTTACTTATTAATGTACTAAAAAGATTAACTTGTTGAGTATACTTTAATATATTTTGTCTTCATTCAGTGCCACAACGTAAGAAGAAGGAAGTTTGCGGGATAGCCAAACCCGTGAGCGAGGTATCGTTGTCTTCCACTGAGTCAGTGGAGAAATCTACCGAATATATGAAACCCATCAACAGTCGGCTGCAGTCACCGATAGAGTCCCACTTTGCTGTTACTCCCACAACAGATAGTAAAACTAGTTCTCCCGCCAACGGCTTCACAAGCGTCGAAGGCGGAAAGTTACTCTGCGAGGAACTCGATAATCTAAACATCGATGACAATTTCGTCCACCGAAGCAAAGAATCGATTTCGGTTAGCGACGATTTCGTTCCTATCCATTCTTCTTCAACTAGCATCGAAGAACTCAAGAAGCATTCCAAGGAGAGATCGATTAGTAAAGAATCGATTTCCTTTTCTGACGAATTGGTACCGATACATTCCTCTTCGGCCAGTGTCGAGAATTTGAAGGACGAAACGAAGAAAAAAGAGGATGATAAGAGTGCGAATGCACTAAATGATTTGCTGAGTCCCGCGGAAGAGTCTATATCGATGTTTACGCAGCTATCGGACAAGTTGACAGAGATCACGGAGGGAGATAGCGGAGTTGACACGGCCCACAATTTCTCTGATGAAGAGACATGCAAACCAGAAGTAAGTCCACATAATTTTACCATTTATAGATAAGAGAACGGAGTCATCGACATTATTTTGAAATGGAGTTAATGTATTTTAATTTTGAAGACTTTGCAAGCAAAAAATACACTATTTGATGCACCTGCATGCACTATTTGATAATAGTAGGATATATATCTTAAAATGTGTTTTGGTAACCAACAAATTTTTGCCAGTATTTTTTTAAGGAATTAAATTTATTGTATCATCTCCCTGACATTTTCCTACTTTATGTAGGGTTGGAATAACAGATTTTTTTTAAATGTAACAAAATAGTAATTTACCTTTGTACATTTTTTTTTAGAAATGGACCATTTCTGATCTACAGTTCGGCATTCCTTTGTTTGATGAGACGCTATGCGAAAAAGTATGTCAAAGTATAGTGGACAGAATAGCAAAGCCGGAAGTGTAAGTTTTTCAACAACAATTTTTTTTAAACTAAATATTTATATTTTGCCTTCTGGTATTTGACTGTTCTATCAATTGGTGTTAAATATTACAAATAAAATTAAACCTGACAGAATTTTTATTTTTGTTTTTTTTTTTCGTAACCGTTCTTAAGTATTGTGTATGTTTTTTTTTTGTTTTCAAATGATATACTTAACAATATTTATTAATTTCAGACTGGAGAAGGTGAAGGAAGACAATGAATTCATCAGAGCAGATGTGTTGAAATTTATCTCCCAGTGTCAGGTACGTAATGCAGCAAGTGTTACATTACATATATTACACTGTGCAATAAAAAACATATATGTTCCATATCAAGGCATGAACTTTGTAAACAAACGTCACTTATAGAAATGTGTTTTATGGAAACTGCGAGATAATTGAGTTTGTATAATGTAGATAGCTAATGTTAAAAAGTAATGTGAGAAAAAAAAATAATAGCGGTAACCAATATCGCTGTTAATATTTTGTAATTATTAGTCTATTAATAGTCCAGGATATATGGAATGTGGGAAAAGGGCAGGGAGATGATGATGTTGACCGCTATTAATATTTTGTAATTTACGAATTTTAATGTCAAAGGCGAAGTGTAGGATTTGTTTAGATAGTTTTGGTCTTCGTGTGGAACTGCCTACACATGTTTAGACGTAACGATTATTGTCACTTTCCAGTATTACCCGGGCGAAGATATGGGTATAGTGAAACGGGGTTCATTAGTTCCCTTGCCGAGGAGGAACTTGGTGTTCGAGAACGGCAGGATCAGCGAGTGGAACGGGAAGTGATGCCATTCCACTAGCTGGATATTTCAAATCAAAGAGATTGTCCGATCGTCTACTTAGAGTGGTTGCCTTAGAGCTAGAGCTTTTAGTTCAAATGTAGTTGTAAGGATCAAAAATGGCAGTTCTTTTATGACTATTAGATCGATTTAATGGTTAGTATTTCAAATATATGTCAGTCATTTATGTTTTTAACAGTATGTTTGTATGTTATTCTTCAAAATCTTATAATTTGGACGTTAGCGTAATTTATTGTATATCATGCGATATGTTATTTACAAAGAATGTTACTTTTTTTTTAATTTTATTTAGTAAAAAATGTTTAAACTATTTGAAAATTGTATAGTACGCATCTACCGAAGCGAGTCAAGATTTTTGGTAATATACCAAAGAATTTATTTGCTTCAGTTAATCGACATTTTTGGTATCAATACAAAAGCACACAATCCAGGTCTGCGTACCCTGTATTATTTTTTGCGTCACAATTCAAAAGTATACTTTATTTTTGTATATAAATAAATGGCCAGACACTGGTTTATGTGTAATATCAATATTTTGTATCTAGTCGGATATATATATATACAAATATATTCATATATTTATATTTGTTCTTCACTAATACTATCAAATTAGTATTAATTCTTATAAAAAAAAATGTTAATTTCTAAATTTAACAGATCATTACATTATAAAATAAAGTCTGTCTGTTTGAACACGATAAACTCAAAAAGTCTCAATCATATTTTCATATGGTTTTACCATTAGAAGGAGTGACTCATGAGGAAAGTTTAGTAAATTGTTAGTTTTCGTAAACTAAAAATGATCGCGTGTTTCGTAACAACAAATATTGGCTAAGAAAACAATAATTTGATCTTCTACTGATGCCGAGTTACATGTGTTATTATTTTAGTATTTTATTATTTGTTCAAAAACTATTATCTATTTTAAATACAAAAAATATTAGTGTGTTCGATTATTAATCATATTCAACGATAAAATGTATTATAGAATAAATACGATATGTGTACATATAGTTGTTAAAGTTCTAAGGTAGTGCGCCTACAGAAGCTTTATTAGAGAGAATAGATGTGCGTATTAATTGAATTGTCGCTCTCCTTTCCGTTACCGAGTAGGGGAGAGAGTGAATGCAGCTATAAAAACTTGACAACTGGCTGATTTAACTGCGCACTAAGTTCATGCTCGACAAAAAAAAACTCATTTAAGACCCCTGTGTGGTAAGTCACCTTTAAAATGTTTAGAGGCAAACGGCGTTATTTTTCTTCACTAGTATCTTAAATAGTTTATCGCATACGTATCGTATAATTTTTTTTATACAAGCAGGTGGCAAACAAGCATGCGGTCACTTAAATAACCACGACCCATAGGCATCTACGACAAGCATTTGCGAGTTGCAGATGCATTGTCTACCTTTAATACAGAGGAGGGGATAGATAGAAAAATTGACATTTCCTTCTCCTATTCATCCCCTTCCCCATCAAATCCTCTTTCACTTCCCATCCTTTCCTTATTACAAAAGAGTGGAAAAGGGGAGAGGATTAAAACTATATCTATTCCCTCCTCAGTCTATTAAAGCCTACCTTTGATCATCGCATCAAACGCATCTGCAACTCGCAAATGCTTGTTGCAGATTATTTATATATTTATACCGACAGATGTTGTTGCGAACTCTACTACCACTGTTAAACACACATGAAGTTCGTGCGCTACGTCATCAGTGCACGAAAACAGAAGTGAGTAACTTCACGTTCGTTCGCTGCATTCACGCACTTCCGTTACGTATTGGAAACGAACATGAGGGTTGGCAATATTTACTTAATGTTAGTTTCAATTTAAATATGTATAAATTATAGATATTAAAACATTATGATTTCACAGTTAATTTCATACTTTAGACTTAATTTATTTAAATAACACCTTTTACACATAACTCTTTAATATATATTTTTTTCTATAATCTGAATTTTTGTTTTATACGTTCGCCATATCCGTAGGTTTTCGTATTATTATGTATACGATTGTACTAAAATTATTCATTGTAAAACGCTTGTAAAAAAAGTAATACTAAGGTAAAAAGTGTGCAAAAAAAATAACATTCAATAAAAAAAATTAGAAGGTTTAAAGTTGCCTGCAATAATCAGAAATTGTCAGCTTCTAATGCAGTTTGTTCCGTCCCTATTTACCATTTTCATAATTGACTTGAATGGTAGTTTTATCTGTAAAAAACAAAAATTTTCATGGCGTCACATAAACATAAAATCTTTTTGTTGTCTTAAACTTAATACTTTTTGGTTCGCGCTTTATCGATATCGCAACTATTAACACAACTTTCTTACGCATCTAATGGGTGTAGAAGGTTACTACCGACTAACCTCCTATGACATCGTCCATTAGGCGGGATTACGTAGTCTTAGTGTGGAGTGAAAGTGACAATAATTACCAAACGCATTATGAAACAGCCAAAAAAATCCGATAAATAAACTTTCTAGATCTATCATTACTATAAAAACTAAAATGTAACAGCAAAAACACAGCATAGTAACAAAAACTATGAGATTACCTTCACCAAAATCTGAATAAAATAGATATGATTCATTAGGAGCAATAATTAATATTCAATTTGGATTCAGTAAGTTTGCATTTAGTTAATATCAAATAGTAAATTATGGTGTAATTAACTTACTAAACATAGTTTGTCAGGTTTTAATGAAGATTTTTTTGAGATTCAGTTGTATTATATAATAGGTCTATTTAATTTAATCCCTGCAAATGTTTGATACATAATTTTATTTTATTTGAATCATTTGTTTTTATTAATTTTAAACAGAGTTTATTTGATTGTTTCGTATACTGAATTATTGTGTAAAAACTTATGGAAATTTAATTTGTGCTTGTTTCTAAAATTCGCTTACGGAAGCTTGATGCTTAGATGATCATGATGTGATCGGAGGTAGGATACAAATGATTTGCATGAAAACATATCCAGCCAATTTATCAGGGTTAAATTAATAGGAGAGATACAGCTGTTTATCTCTCATAGAAATGTCAGAATTAAAATTTTCAACTCCTACTCGCTCTCATGTCATGTTAAAGTCTGTTTTCAATTTTATTCTGTTTATAGTATGAAACTAATATTTTATTTATTGAAAATGTGTAATTTAAAAAAAAATATTTGGTAGTTTTACCAATTGTGTAATAGTTTTTTACTGGTTAGACATTGTTAAAACTTATTTTTTTTATGTAAATAGTATTCATGTTCATGCCTTATTCTATGTTTATTGATAATAAATTTATTAAAAACATAATTTTTATTTTAATGAAACATTCCGTATTAAAGTTTACGACAGTATAGAATTTTGGAATAAACAAGCTTGTCATACAGTGGATTTGGTTTTGATTTTTCTTTTCAATTACAGTACAATCCTCTTTTGCGGTCAAAACTTCAACCCTTCTGTCCTTTTCAAAGTTAAAAGTCGTGTTATATGTTCACCTGCACGTCCTTTTCTATTCTTTATCTGGTCACGGAAGATAAACGTAGACCGCCAAATATTGTTAAATATATCTCATTGTTAAACAATACATTTTTTTTTCATAAAACTACGCCTTATGTTCATATGTTTGAAAGCACCTTATGTTTCTTTTCTGAATCTCGATGAAATTTTTTCTAGTGTGTCTAGACTTGAAATTGCTTGCCGATAGTTGCTGTATCACATATCTGAATATAAACTTCTCGCAATGTGAGTGGCTCGGGGACATTCGAAATTAATGCGACGCAACTTTGGTAATTCAAAATTAAATACACGAAGCTGCCAGGCACCGAAATAGGGATCTGTATAATATATCTTTTTAATCGAAGCTTAAATGGGAAGACCCAGAGATCTTAGCTGGAATATAAATGTGTACAGGAAGTACCTTAAAGGCCGGCAACGCATCTGCAGTTCCTCTGGTGTTGCGGATGTCCTAGGGCGTCGGTTCACTTAATGTTAGGCGACCCGCTGCTCCTTTGCCTCCCTTATTCTATAAAAAAAAATCTGTAGCAAACATCTGTTCAAGATTTTGAAGCCACGCAAACTGCTTGTGCTAGTGATAGCCAAACACGGCTAACATATCATTCTTCGATGGTGTTTGCCAGTGTTGCGTTTTATTCAATGATTTTGTTCGGGTAGTATCTAATTGTCTCTTCCTTCGTACTTGTCAGCATACTCTTTGATATTTTTAGCTGATTTTTGTATAGTCTATGACTCGGCTGATTATATTTTGACATTTGATCAGCGAATAAAGAAGTGTAACATTTTTTGTTTTCTTTAAAAACAATAATAGATCGGCAAACATACCAACCGGTAATCTGGCTTCAAATAATCAATATCGATTGGAAAATATGGAAGTGGATCAGTACACTAATGTAACCAGTGAGTGGTCTTACTCCGGTGAAGGTTCGCGATTACCACTAATTGACGAATCTTCAGCACTTGGAACTCAGGCACCGAAAGACAGGTAAGTAATAACTTTATTTAATATCTCATATTAATTTTGTGGAATCAACTTTTCTATATTTAGTTATTAAAAGATATCTATCGTCTATTTTACCTCCCACGCATTTAAAAATTTGCAGTTATAATGAACGAGAATTTATAATAGTAAATTATAAAATTGCGCATCTTTAAAGGGCCTTTATAATGTTGTTCTATTAATCTTTGTTAATAATAAAAAATCATTGAATATAGTTATAAGAAGGAATCATTTAAAAATTAATTAGAACATCTACTACAGAATACAAACAATACAATTTATTATTATTGATCCTCTACATATTGCAAAAGTTATATAAATATCAAGTGTTAATTTATAGATTTTCTTTCCAAGTATTGAACACAATAGAAACAATTCATCTAAATCTGAACAAAGGCTTCACCATATTTGGTAACAACTGCTAAATCCTATGATTCACAGTAGAGGCTAATGTTATTCTTACTTTTAAAATAAATTTATTGTTTCTCATGTTAATGCCTAAATTAAATAACTATTTTAAACTTAATATGTTAAATTATTCTTTATAAGTCAAATGCTGACTTATGATTATATTTAATGAAGAAATTTTGTTAATTAAAAATTTTATTGTGACATTAAGTTACTTTTAATGAAAGTCAATAACTTCAGTATAATAAGTATATTATTTTCCGAGCTCTTACTGATCGGCTTGATCCTCTGGCATTGCGAAGAGACGTCGCGTCTCTTTGCATTTTTTACCGTCTAT